>WSTX01002791.1:0-18107 GCA_019633405.1 Tulasnella sp. 408 | reverse complement strand
GCGCCGCCTGTCTCGAGCCCCAACCCTGTCACCCTCTTGAAGAAGCTCACAAGGAGCCGAAGCAACTCGGCTCCTCCACTGAACTTTAGCTGGTTCAAGCACTCTTCTTCGTCTACCTACAGAACGGCGTTAGATAGGTCGTTACCTGTCACACGAGAGGCGTCGGGGCTAACCCAGGATTCGGGGCCGGAAGGTTCGTTCGATGTTCGCGCGTGATAGTTGGTTGGCAACGATCCTAACAGATATCACACCTATATAGAGGATTCGGGGCAAGTCCTTTATGTAGTGGAGTATCAGAAGAACATCCACAGCATGCAAGTTTACCTGCGATTCGCCTCGGGAGAACCCCGAGGACACGTTGAATTCGAAGTGCTCCCGACGGAGGACGGCACCCTGACTGGAAGCAAGAATTTCGTTATTCGCAGCGGTTCCATCGAGTCCCGGCTCCTGCCTTTGCCGGCACCAGCAAACGTTGGGCATCACGGGGTCAAGGTCGTCAAAGGACACATGGAGATCAAATTGGACATCCCCGCCCTCGCCGACGTTCCTGCGGAACCTGAAGACGATCTATCTCGCCTACTGCCGGCTGACGAGCTCAAAGCCATGCAACCGACCTCGTTCATCTGCACATCCTGCTCCCTCCCTCTCATTCATTGCAACAAGATCAAAGACTACCGCGACTTGCCTTCCGAACACTGGGAAGAGTTCGTCGAAGCCTGGATGTGTCATCAAGATCAGAAGTTGACGGAAGAGATTGGGCGACACCGACAGGGTGCATTCGTCCCTGAGAGAGGCATCGCTTTCGTCGGTGGAAGCTATGTCCTTTTCGATGATGAGATGGTTGTGCGGGAGAATCTGAATACAGTTGGGAGCTCGGAGGTGAGTTCGCTGCTGTCTCTCCATTCTTAGCTCGTTTTCTTTTTCGCTGGGCTGCAAGAAGGCCATCGTGAGCTATAACGCACAACACTCGCGGCTGCTCAGTTGAAACCCCCTAGGTGAAGCGGATACCCGACGAAGCTCTTGGCTAGTTTCGCCTGGTGTATCTCCTCCCTGGGCGCTTCGGTTGGGTGGCGGGCGACTTCCATCGCTTATGGCCGATACAACAGCCCTAAATTTCCGATCGGCTCCAAGCCGTTTCCTTATGAACAACTACGGCGGCCTGTGTCCGTGCTGCCGCGGCTACACATAAGGCGACATTTTTCTTTTATCCGCGCCTTCTCGTTATTCGATTGTAACAATTTGCCTTTGATCCTGACGGCTCTCCCTTCTGGTACAGCAGCATGACGACTTGTCGACTGTCCGTTGTCTTTGTGGTTCGATTCTTGGTCGGAGTCAGCATTTGAACACCGAGGAGCGATTATCATTCCGCCTCGCCAAGTACGCCCTTAGACCAACACGTCCTAACTTTGAGTGAGTGCAAGTCATTATAGGGTATCTACTTACTAAACAGCACTCGGTTGTAGGCCCTTAAAAATCCCGCTGTCTGCGTTTGTCGTGGCGGACATGCTCGAGTTACGGCAAGTCCATGCGGCACACCGATTCATAATTAGAGATGAGGAAGAAGACAATGCCCGAATACTGGTACGTCCTTTCCTCGAAAACTAGGAGCGTACATCTCAATAGAATCAAACGGCGTGTAGATCTGGCTATTCAACCCCTCGATCAAAGTGTCGTACACATCAGCGACCCATTACACACTGCCAGCCGACTCCAACATATGGGCAGCAAAGGTGTTTTACGCTGTGATTAGACCGGGTAGCTCTATGTCCTTAAGCCACAAGAGGTTTGTTTGGTGAACTTCGTCGCTGCGTGGAATCCATACTCACTCTTGTTCCCATAGCATTGTCGAGAAACACCCCAGCTTCGCCCAATCGGAAACCCTCAGTTATCCAATTGCCATCTGTCGAAGCCTGGCTGCTCTTCTGAAGGAGTCCAATGAGATATATCCTGTAGCGAGGAGGTCGATGATAGGACTTGATGTTGGTTGGCTTCAACGAGTATAGCGGACCTACTACCAGAACACGATTCTTTGTACACCGCATCCATGTATCTACTAATTTGATTAATCGGACTCTATTGCTGTGGACTGTTCTTCGGGGCGGGCCCTGGTCTACTTCTAGGTACAACCCTGAGAACATCCCCGTGATCTGATTGATCAAGCTTGACAGATTACGTCCTCCCAGCCCTTCCCGACCTTTGAGATGGCGAACGGATCGAGTAAGCATTCTCGTCAATGGTGACAGCCTAATGAAATTAAACCTTCCCTCCCTGTGATTGTTCTGTCCATCCTGACAATCACCGAGTCAGATTGGGCTACAACGTCAGCGGTTCACAGAGCTTTGACAACCGAAGAACTTCAGCGTTCAATTTTTGCTTCACTTCTATTGGGTCAATTCGAGTGGTTTCTCCGGCCGAATGCCAAGCGCGACCTCCTTTCTGTAGCGTTGACATGTCAAGCATTTACCGAAGTTGCCCTCAATATCCTTTATAATGATGTCAGCTTGCATGATTTGCTTCAAATTTGGCATGCGAGAGGTATCCTCAGACGAGTTAAAGCGCGGTCCGAGTTTGGAGAATCCGAAGAAATTGTGGGTGCCAGATATCGAATCCCCTAAAACCAAATGGGTTCTCACCAACATGTCGACTTTACTAGGTTTTTGACCGGGTTCCAAACTCATCCGACTATCAGCGTATGACGTACTACTCTCGCAGAGTACGGAGATTGTCCGTCTATTGTCAAGACGACTACGGGCGGGTCAATCGTTACGAGGCCAACTTCTTCCCTACCCTCATCGGGCTGATAACGGGCGGAAACACAGAACAATTCAAACCTTTTCCCCAACTCCAATCCCTTTTTTGGAGCGGCCCAGGCGAGGTCGAGCTGGTCAGCTGCGAAGCGATCATCCAAGCTTCGCCGCGACTGAAAGCGTTCTTCTACAATGAAGGCCTAGAAGACTCAGAATCATCCCCAGACAGCTGGCCTACTCTCCTTCGCACATTAGCTTCGGTCCAGTCGCTGGAGAAAGTTGACCTCGGGTGGCGTATGTCCCTGGGTCCGGAAGGTCCGACCACCAGGGCCGGGCTAGCTCTCTCCTCCCTCATCACAAAACCCAACCTCAAGGAGCTTGTGCTCCCTGATCACGTCGTCACATCATCCGTAGTGGTGTCCAGTTTTGCATCGGCGCGACAACTAGAGAGGTTGACTTTTGAGCCCTCCCGAAAACCGATCAAAGGCGTGGCAGAAGTACCCCGAACGGCATCCTCGCACAGACTATCCTATCTCTCAGGAACACCGCGTGGAATGAAATCAATTCTCTCAGGACCGTCTGTATTCCGGACCCTAACCACCGTAACCACCAGCGACGTTGGAGGAGAGACCACCATTACCTGGAGTTTTGTCCGAACATTCTTCAATCTAGTCGGAAATGGATGCCCTGCCCTAGAGACTCTAGTTCTCACAGGATATGTAGATGAGGGCCCTATCGAACAGAGGGCACCTTTTGCCCTTGCGCCTCTCAGGGCTTGCACCCGGATGCGACACTTTCAATTCATGGCGATGGCCTACCATGGTCCAGTCACCGTTCCCCAGGATTTCAACCCGACAGACTCGGACTGGGGGTACTTGATCTCGGAGTGGCCGGACCTGCAGCATATATCCTACACCTTTTCAGGGGGGTACGAGCTTGTCGAATACGACCCGTCGTTGGAACCAAAACCGCGAGCGACCATAAACACCCTCATCGAGTTTAGTCGAAGGTGCCGTCAACTCGTAATGCTTATCCTGTCTTTAAATGCGACATCACAAGATACGGATGCCGCACTACAAGGCGATATCCTACAATTCGGTAGCTCGATGAATTTCATCAACTTCCTCGGTGGCTACATTGAGGACGATGCTGTGGAGGGATTGGCGATGCTACTATTGCGTCTAACCCGCGATCATGTGAGGTTCCATCCGGGAAAACAGCGTGGTCTAGCTTACCTGAGGGAGGAAGGATCTGACACGAGTAGCGAAAGGAATTGGGGGGCTGCAAAAAAGCTCATCGATTTTACCCGAAAAGCAAGACCCTCCGGACCTCCAGTCGCACCGAGGGAGCTGTCAGATAAGGAATTGCTCTTTAGATGGTAATCTTCACCAACGGTGTTATCGACCTTATCTCTCCATGCTACGTAATCTCATTCTTTCCTATACACACACACATCCGCAGGCTCCATTCTGTAAGATATGTATCTCGCTTTGTAGCCTTGCCCCGTTTGTCCCCTGGACAGTCGATAAATACTGTTAAACGAGCCGGGTGCCTCGGATTCCCGCATCTGACATTTCGTTTTGGCGTCCGACTTCCAGCACTGAACGCCCTCCCGTGCTTCTGCCCTTCGACTTGGGCCCAAACCACACTCTTAATCGAGTTGCTTCTGAGTTATAGTAAACTATAGAAGGCTTTTATTACGCCCAAGAAGAGTTTGGCGTCTTCGCAAGGAGAATTTACCGTCCCGGGGCATCCCTCCAACCACGTCTGGCTGAATGGCATGCTCACAGCAAATTCCGCCATTGGTCGATACTTCAATCCATATTCCGCCAGCACATAAGAACATTGTCGGGTCACTATTGTATCCAACCTAAGGCACTAGACGAGCAACGTCATGAAAGGAAATAATGCAAGGAACCCGATTTCTCCTGGTATACTTTACGGCCTTCAACCCCCTAGGCCTTAGTCGTCCGTCCAGCCGCGCGCTCCCAAATGCCGAGCCCTTCAGTTGTCAGCTTAACCCTTAGCCGCACGTCGCTCATATTTCTACCATAAACTGTACTTCTGTGTTGTCTCGCGACCGAATATTAATATTGCTTGAAAATAGGGAGCGTATGTACTTCTCAATGTCACAATAAAACGGCGGGGTGTCGGTTGGCTTCAGCGTTGAACGGGTGTGGCTCCCTTTTATCTGAATACGCGTTCTTGTGCAACTACATCCATGTACGCACTGGCAGTCGCTTAAGTGGTTTGCATAAGTGTTTTCACCACCGAGAATCACGTTGCCGCGTGGATCCCCACCTGCCCAGTAGGGTAGGAGTACACCCTAGATGCTCCGACAATGGTATGTATTTGAGCCACTTTAGGAAGGTGGGATCGGGTGAGGCGATTTTAGAGTTCTGTTGCTCGTCAACCCTTAATCAGAGTCCAGTATTTTCGTGTCATCTACTCTCCCGCAGTTAGTGTGATATCTCAGAGTAACCAATCAATGGTCGACCTTCCTTCGCAGTGCGCCTCTCGTCGCCAGAGTTATTCGAGTGGCACACGACCAGTGACGTATATGATTGCCTATATATCATGCAAAAGTCATACTTCCCGCCACCTACCTAGTCCGCCTCTCCAACTGTAAACAAGCCGCCTCCCTTCGGCCCCTGCGTCACACTCTCTGTTATAAGCATGGACATCCCTAGTTCGATATGTGGATCTATATCAAGACCGCTAACATCATCCTCAGGAGTGAGCACATACCTATGAACGCTTATGGCCGGCTTCCTGTGGCCTTTCCGCAGGTGCTCTGAACGTCCGGTCTGTTGGGAGTCGAGTTCATGCCATAGAGCTGGCCAAAATAGGGGTTAACGAGTCGCTGCCAATAGTGGCGCTTACTAGCATTTAAATATTCCATAAGGTCGGTGCACGTCAGGTTTGGGAGCGGTATCAGGCAGCTACGTCCTTACCGAAAGGCGAGCGTCTCGGTGGCGAGAGCCGCCGAACGCGAGGCTTTCGCACCATCACACGAGACAGAGATCTCTATTCATCGCCCTTTAGTGGCTCAATTGGTGTCTCGAGGAGCCCACCATCGTCGTCGGAACGACGGCGTTGCAAGTTGCTTCTTCAGCGCTTTCTGGGTGTATCCCAACTTCCAAATAGAACCCTGAGAACAAACCGCCTTGTGACCCGATCGAGCTTTACCAACCTGATAACCTCCTCCCAGGCCTTCCGCAACCCTTTAGATGACGAACGTAACCAGTAAGCATCTTGTTCAAAAGTGAAAGTCGAATGGGCTTACCATCTTAACCGTTCCTGTGATTTTGTCCCCTGTGACGTCTACTGAGTCAGATCGGGCCACAGCGTCAGCGGTGCACAGAGTATTGACAGCCGAAGAACTTCAGGTTTCGATTTTCGCTGACTTATTGGCCGTATTCTCGTGGCCAACCGAGCCTAGCCCCAAGCAGAACGACCTTGTTGCTGTAGCGCGAACATGTCAGGCGTTTACCGAAGTTGCCCTCAATATCCTTTATCGTAATGTTAGCTTGCAAGACCTGCTCCAAGTTTGGAATGTGAAAGGTATCCTCAGACGGGTTAAAACGTCGTCGAACAACTCCGACTCGGAAGAAGAGATTGTGGGTGCCAAGTGTCGAATGCCCATTTTAGATGGGTTCTTGCTAATGTGCTGACTCTATTAGGTTTTTAATCGAGCTCCGAATTCCTCCGAATATCGGCGCATGACGTACTACTCACACAGAGTACGGATATTGAGGGTCCGATGGCAATGGTGGGCCATTGGAGGGCCAAAGATTTGCTATGGCACCAATATCTTCCCGACCTTAATCGAGGTGATAACAAGCAGAAGCATAACAAGAACCGAACTCTTTCCTCAACTCCAGTCTCTTAATTGGAGTGGTGGAGGCGAGGTCGAGTTGGTCGGCTGCGAAGCAATCATTCAATCTTCGCCGCGACTGAAAGCCTTTTCGTACGAAGAATACCGAGGGGAGCCGCACGCATCCGTCGACAGCTGGCCTACTCTCCTTCGCACTTTGGCATCGACTCAGTCGCTAGAGCGGATTAAGCTGTATTCGGACGACCCCACACTAGGTCCAATAGGCCCAGGCACTCGGGCCGGCCTGGCCCTTTCCTGCCTCATCACAAAACCCAACGTCAAGGAGCTTGAACTCCCTGATTGCGTCGTCACATCAACCGTAGTGGTGTTCAGTTTTGCGTCCGCGCGTCAATTAGAGAGGTTGACTCTCGTGGTCACGAGAGCATCAATTATGAATGGGGGGGTTAAAATGCCCCGCATCGCATGTTTGGATCGCCTGTCCTATCTCGCAGGATCGCTAAATGGGATGAAATCAATTCTCTCAGGACAATTAGTATTCCGGGCTCTAACCACCATAACCACTGGTTACCCTGAGCCCTCGTTCACTTGGAGGTTTGCCAGGGAATTTTTCGATCTAGTTGGAAATGTATGCCCGGTCATCGACACTCTACATCTTACAGGGCATATAACTAGGGTCCCCGTCGACCAGGGGCCACATTTTGTCCTGGCGCCACTCAGAGCCTGCACCCGGATGCGATGCTTTCAATTGCATATCATAATCCTGGATGGGCCAATAATTCCTGTTCCGCAGGACTTCAATCCGACGGACTGGGATTGGAGATACTTGATTTCGGAGTGGCCGGACCTGCATCAGATGTCCTACCACTTCTCCGGGCACCCGGAGGGTGGTGAGTATTATCGGCGGCTGGATCCGGGACCAAGGGCGACTGTAAAGACCCTTATGGAGTTCAGTCGAAGCTGCCGACGACTCAGAACACTTACTGTGCCGTTGGCCGCGACGTCACATAATCCGGATGCAACAGTACAGGATGATATCGAACCTTTCGGCGGCTCAATGTCTTCTATCCAATTCCATAACTATTCGATTGAGGACGATGCTGTAGAGGGAATAGCGATGCTGTTGTTGCGCCTAACCCGCGATGACGTAGAGTTCCATTGGGAAACCTGGGTATATCCAGAAGACATGGATGAATTCGATATTCGTAGCGAAAGGAATTGGCGCGCTGCAAAAAGCCGCATTGATTTTACCCGGAAAGCAAGACGTATAAGACCTCCCGTATCCCGGGGCACCAGAGGGCCGACGGTTCAGGACGTGTGCGGCTATTAATTTTTTCTTAACGGTGTGTCATCCCTGGTCGCTGCATGTTCCTTACGCGTATTCTTTTCGTGGACATATATTTCCGTTGGTTCGTTTTAATAGAATATCTGTACCTCGCTTTTGTCGCCTTGTCCCGTTCTGTCCTTTGTAAAGTCGATAAATAGCGTTACAGGAGTTGAATGCCTTCACGTGGGGACATTGTCGGATCACTACAGTACAGAACCCAAGGTAATTGGAAAACAAATCAATGAAATGAACTAATGCAAGGGACCCGATTTCTCCTGGTACAGTTTATGGTTCTTCAATCCCCGTAGCCTTCCGGCCAGTTGCGCGCTCCCAGATGCCGAACCCTGCATTTGTCAACCCAACCCCAAGCGTCACGTCACTCATATTTCCGTCATAAACCATGCAGCGGTTCTGTCTCCCGAAGAGCGAGCTTCATCTTCCTCGTCTCGTCTATAGTCTCTTGGGAATGCAGCTCCGACCAAGGGAACCGGACTGGTGAGCCACCTTTGGGTCATAGAAAGCATTGATCTTTCTTGCATGTCGGTGGGCTCGCTAGTGTAGGGAACGATGGTTTGATCTGCGGTCCACCAGGATGACAGGAACACCAGCAATGCCAGCAATGCATAGAGGAAAAGGAGCGAAATGAGAGCCAGGACTGGCGCCACGGGGTACCGCCCAAGGAGCGTCGGAATCAAGCGATCGACCTCCGTCGCCTGTGCGGGCGCAAAGTACCCAGCGGCCGCTCCCAACATCAATCTCGCCAAGTGCTGGTTCAACGCCGCCATTAGGGGGTATTTGTCCTGCCTTCTTGCGATGGTCGACAAATCGTTGGCGAGATACTCCGTCGCGTACTGATATAGTGTAGGCAGCCACAGCGTTGTTGCAAACTCTCTGGACGAGGGCGTCGAGTCGACGAGAGACCAGGCGTTTCGTTCGCCGTCCAGTCGGGCGGTGACGTTGAAGAAAGAGACCGAGCAGCCGGCGTACAACTTAGGCGACGGGTCGAGGTCGATTGCACTGTCTGGCGAATCGACTGCTGCACCGCGGGCGTCTCCTGTCGCGCCCTCGTTACGGGTTTCCCACCTCAGCTGGACTGCCATGTTTGCAGGGTTACTCGCTAGGGGTGAGGTAAGGTCGAGAGGCCCGAGCCTAGGCCACGCCGACGAAGGTCAGCGTTCGGGAGACGGTGAAAGAATATGAGTTTAGCGTACTCTGTGCCGGCAAGTTGCCCATTCACAATTCCGAATATATAGTCCTTGACTTGAGGTGAATTTTGGGAGCCCACGCTGGAGGAATTGCTGGCTTCAACGTGCGGTAACTGTGGAAAGCCAGCTTGGGAGCAATTCGTCGTCGTCAATGTTGACGGGTCCTGGGCGCAGAGGGAGTTGAGCGAGATACAATCAGCTCGGATGCCGACGGTCGATGCCGTATAGCTGGTGTTCAGTGTATCAATTGCAGGACCGGGGACGAGGATGGCCAAATCAGCTTCGTTGGCAAGAGTTATGACGCTCCGCGCCGAGCTTGACTCGTTGGCCATAACGCCGACTCCAACGTCCTTCGGATCCACTTCAGGCCGACAGTCTTCCCTGGACCCCTGGTCCGGCCAACAATATTTGCTCGCCGGTTCCGGATGCAGTAAGCACACTTACGTGAGCGCTCGTTGAGCACTCGAATTCTAGCACAAGTTCTCTGTCTAGGTTCTCGCAACTGATGCGGGCCGTCTTGGTCGCTCTACCATCCCACGTGCTATTCGTTTTCTCGGCCGTCGGGTCAAAAGCTCATATACTGCTTGTACTTCACGGCGGCAGTCCCTTCCACCTCCTTCGAGCTCTCCATAGCACTTGCTATTGGAATACAGCGGACTTGGTCTTCAGGACGGAGCTTCTTTGCTTGGGTTGTTCTACCGCACCGGTGTGCTCCCTCGGCGCAACTGCTGCTAAACCCGGCAGCAAATTGAGGGCTTTCACCGCGGCCACGAGAGCTTGGCGTCCTTTAGGCCAGAATATACTGCATTTTAGAATCCGTAAGACAGTTCTCATTCTTAGCGGTTCGACGCAGTGGATTGCCTCTTGGCATGGTCGCATATCTATATATAGAGTTCCCCTGAACGTGAAACAGCTATCGAGTCGCTATATAACCCTACCGCCAAAGCCAAGATGATAAAAAGCCCCAAGGTGGTAAGAAGATACCATGCAAAGAGTACGATTTTCACTAATAAGGCTTAAAGTTTTTCCACCTCCATGGCCTTCTGTCCAACCGGTCGCTTCCAAATGCCAAACCCGTCCCTTGTTAACCTCCCACCAAGGAAACTAGACTGGTGAGCCGCCGTTGGGTCATAGAAAGCATTGATCTTTCTTCCGTGTCTGTGGACTCGCGAGTGGAAGGAACCAGTGGATCAGCAAACTCAGCCAAACCTTAGGGATTCTGACCAGGGTCTGAGCACGTCTCATAAGGCGGTAAGGGGTCATAAGCTATACCCCCCTCTTACCTAGGCCAATAACCTGGTGATAGGCAACGTCATATACAGTCAAGTCAGGACCTGAGTAGCCTGACCGAAGCTTACCGATGCTCGGATGAAGGTTGCCTTTGGAGAACCTCATTTGAAGGCAGGGGGCGTCTGCCGGTGTAATTGTAACCACAATAATAAAATGAGTGAATTGGATTCTTCTGGCCCGGTTTACAGTTCTTCGACCCTTGTAGTCCTCCGTCCAGCTCCGCGCTCCCAAATGCCGAACCCTTCATTTGTCAAACCAACCCCAAGCCGCACATTACTCATATTTCCATCATAAACCATGCGGCCTTGCTGTCTCTCGACCGAGAGTAAGCCATCTTCCTCGTCTCGTTTAGAGTATCTTGGGAATGCGGCTCCCACCAAAGGAATTGGACTGGTGAGCCACCGTTGTGTCATAGACAGCATCGATCTTTCTTGCACGTCGGCGGACTCGCCAAAGGGGGGGACAATGGTTTGATCTGCGGTCCACCAGGATGACAGGAACGCCAACAATGTCAGTAATGCGTAGAGACAAAGGAGGGCGATGAAAGCCAGAACTGGCGCCACGGGGTACTGGCCGAGGAGCGTCGGAATCAAGCGATCAACGTCCGTTGCCTTTGCGGGTGCAAAGTAGCCGGCAGCCGCTCCCAACATCAGCCTCGCCAAATGTTGATTCAGCGCCGCCATCACAGTGTATTTGTTCTGCGTTCTAGCGATGGTCAACAGATCGTTGGCGAGGTATTCCGTCGCGTACTGATACACCGTAGGGAGCCACAGCGTCGTCGTAAACTCCCTTGACGAGGGCGTGGAGTCGACGAGAGACCAGGCGTTACGTTCACCGTCCAGTCTGGCGGTGACGTTGAAGAAAGAGACCGAGCAGCCGGCGTACAATGTAGGCGACGGCTCGAGATCGATCGCGCTGTCGGCCGAATCGGCCGCTGCACCGCGGGCGTCGCCTGTCGCGCCCTCGTTGCGGGCCTGCCACCTCAGCTGGACCGCCATGTTCGCAGGATTACTCGCCAGAGGTGAGGTAATGCCGGCATCTCCAAACCTAGGCATGACGATCATGGTTAGCGTTCGGGAACCGGCCAAAAAAAAAAGGGGGGGGGGTTCAACGTACTCGGCCCCTGCGAGTTGCCCATTCACGATTCCGAATATATAGTCCTTGATTTGAGATGCATCTTTGGCGTCCACGACAGAGGAATTACTGGTTTCAAAGGCCGGTAGCAGTGGATAGCCCGCTTGTGAGCAGTCCGTCGTCATAAAGTTCGATTGGTCCCGCGCGCAGAGTGAGTTGAGCGAGGTGCAATCAGCTCGGATGCCGATGGTCGATGCTGTATAGCTGGTGTTCCGCGTATCGATAGCAGGACCGGGGACGAGGATGGCCAGATCGGCTTCGTCGGCAAGGGTTATGACGCTCCACGCCGAGCTCGACTCGTTGGCCATGACGCCGAATCCAACGTCCTTCGGCCAGTCTTCCATGAACACGAAGTCGTGAAATTCCAGAAAACATGGATAGAGAGCGGGGATCGAGGTACTACTCCCGTCATGCGGAAACTGGGCTCGCTCGGCCGGGCAAATGGTATCGTTGAATTGGGCAGCGAACATGTACGCGTTGGACGTGTCGGGGATCGGTTGGAGGATCGGGATGGCCTTGGACGTCGTGTGCAACCACAAGTCTGCGAGCCCGACCAAGCGAGCGAGCACCCATATGGTGATGGACATGCTGAGCGCTTGCTTGAACAGTCGAGGGAGTCGAGGACGAGTTCGGGAGCGGGCAGCGTACAAGCAGCCGTCACCGATGGCCGTTATTGAAGAGGAACCCATGAGACGAAGAAGCATGCCGTATCTATGAGAAAGTAAGAATAAAATGTTTATTGCTAGCATCATATTGAAGGCAAAACCCTTACTGCTCTGGGGTAGGACTTTCAGTGATCCCACTATCTCCGCTGGAGGCAGCTAGCCACTGAGCCCCGATACGATAAGCGATGAGAGTCATCAAAATAGAACTCGTATCGGAGATAAGATGACTCTATATTGGTAATGAACAGTTAATTCTTCCACTCAGCACGGCGAAACGCGATCCGCGTACAGCAAGAGCAGACAGAACCAAGACCCAGAGATGACCTCCTGAACTTGATGAGCTGTGGCTCCACTTATTTTCGTTGAGGACGAAGTATCCGTGTTTGATTGCGGCCGAAAAGCCTTGTCCTCCCTGGCCAGGGGCGTATTGCATACCCAATAGGAACCCAACGATGATGACCACGAAGCCCAACGTGATCATCAAGACGATGATGGTCGGAATGAACCCGACTAGACGGTGCTTACTGGGCCTCGAAGACCACCGCGGGCGTTCGGAAGGCTGACCCACAGCCTTTTCGTCTGTCTCCGAGCCGAAGGAGGAACCTTGGTGTTCATCTGTAGAGCTCCAGCTGGGGAGGTTACGATCCTTGTCGGGAGGTAAGAGGAGCGAGGCCATGAAATTTGATCAAATCTTGAGAAGGATGTGATCGCCCCTCTTTATCCATGATGACGTGTCCAAGGTTTCTGGTTTCGCTGTATGGCTGTTCTATTTTTGTATCCCACTCGCCGTGAGTCTTCGCCGCCAAGAGCGTACAAATAGCCAATCAGGGAGAGGCCCTCCGAGTAGTGTCCAAGGGCAAGGAGAGGAAGCGGCTCCAAACAGGGTCTTCTGTGAGACAATGTACCGGATTGGGTTCGCATGGTCTCCAGGCCACTTGCACATTTGGGACCAGGAAGGAGACAAAAGTGTTCTGAATGTTGTGGACTTTGACATAATATCTGGGGTAGACTTTGCAGACCTACGTACTGGGCGTGGAGGGAGGTGCTGTCTCTAAAGGATGATCAGGTACATGTTTCATAGGAAGCAGAGAACGGCGGAGAGTCAGGGCAGCGGAAGTGCCAAGCCATTGTTTATGGGCGCTTAGTGCTGCCAGGAAGACAACGGCATCTACATATTTCGGGAAACGAATACTTCGTCCGAAGCCACCATGATCAAGAAAGGGGAAGTGCATCGACCCTATCCAGCTTGATGCTGGTATTGCCTCCGTGACGTAGACCATATGTACCAGAAGAAATGGTCAACCTCAAATCGATAGCTTCCCCTGTCTCGGGCCAAAGAACGCTGGCCGATTCTGATTGCATTTACGCGAGCCCTCGTCGATGACTTGATTTTCGAAGCTTGTCGCGTAGGGTTTTAAGACCTGGTACAGGTCGCCTTGATCTCTCCCCATCCCACCCTGAGCACAATCCGTGATCTCGGCCGTTAAATCAAAAGTCCATTACTGCATGTTTTCTTCTGCGTCAATCCCTTCCATTCCTTCGACCTCTTCTTAGCTCTTGATAGCGGAATACAGCGTGCTCGGTCTTCTAGAAGGGGCGTTGCACTTGTCGCGTCCACAGCCTGGTTTGCTTCCCCACTGCAATCCCTGATAGATCTTGCAGAATATCGAGACCCTTGATGAAGGCGGGGAGAGTTTCAACGAGAATGTACCGCGCCTTGACATTTCTAAGACAGCCCTCATCCTAAGCGGTATGGGTGCAGCATATTCCAAGATAATAAAGGAACAAAAGTGATACAATGCAATAATACAATGAACGGGTGTCTACTACCAACGCTTAGGGCTCTTCGACCTCCGTGACCCTCTGGCCAACTGGTCGCTTCCAAATGCCAAACCCGTCCTTTGTTAACCCAACTCCAAGCCGCACGTCACTTATATGTCCTTTATACACCACGCGGCCGTCCGACTCCCCCATCGAGCGCGTCACATCTTGCTCATCTCGCTTATCGTCCCCCGGATATACGCCTCCGACCAAAGGAATGGGATTGGTGAGCCACATTTGGGTCAAAGCGAGCATTGATGTTCCTTGCGCGTCGGTAGACACACCATCGGGAGGAAGGATAGTTTGATCCGCAGTCCACCACGATGACAGGAACACTAGCAACGCGAGGAACGCGTAGAGACAAAGGAGGAGAATAAAGGTAAGGACTGGTGCAACGGAATACTGGCCAAGTAATGTGTCGACCACGTGACGAACGTCCGTCGCTTTCGTGGGTTCAACGTACACGGCAGCTGCACCCAGCATCAATCGGGCCAAATGTTGGTTTAGTGCGGCCATAACGGGACCCTTTGTTTGAGACCTTGCGATCGTCAACAGAGCGCTCGAGAGATGCTCGGTTGCTTTTTGATACAACGTTGGAATCCAAAGGGTGGTCGTCAAGTCGGATGAGGAGAGCGTTCGATCGACCAGAGACCAGGTGTTTCGGTCGCCATCTCGTCGAACGGTAGCGTTGAAGAATGGTACGCTACAGACAGCGTACATCACGATATGTGATGATGGGAGATAGTCAACTGCAATCTCGCTGAGGTCGGCCGAGATATGGAGATCGTTTGCTCCCCCCTCATTGCGAGGGTCCCAGCCCAGCTGAATAGCCACGTGTGCGGGATTACTGGTCTCAGGACTTATGCTGCTACCATTACGCACCGCCCTGGTCATAATGATAATGGTCAGCGTCCTGTCTCGGGGGGATAGAGAGCGGCTTACATCATGTCCAACATTGTCCCATTCACAATTCCAAATATGAAGTCGTTGATCAGAGTTGCGCCCGAGGTCAGCTCTTCTGCTGACATCGCGTTGTAGTGCGGGAATTGTGGATATCCAGCGTTGGCGCAATTCACAGACACCCCCCGTTGATCGAGCTCAACGCTGGTGTTGCACCTAGCGTTGAGCGAGTAGCAGTCGGCTTGGATCCCGAAGGTCGACGATGTAAAGCTTTTGTTCTGTGTATCGACAGACGTCCCCGGGATGAGGATGGCCAAGTCGGCCGCGTCAGCAAGGGATATAACACTCCAAGCCGAGCTCGATTCGTTGGTCATGGCTTTGAATCCGGTGGTGCTCGTCAAACCGTCCAGATCGTACACGAAGTCATCGAAGGACCCAAGACACGGGTAGTAGTCCGCCATCCAGGGGGGTATACCAGTTTCGTTGGATTTTGCTTGCTCGGCCGGACAGATTGTATCGTTGAACCGAACAGAAAACTTGTACTCTCCGGATGGATCGACGGGGATTGATCGGGTAACGGAAGTTGACTTGGACGTTAGATGTAACCAAAAGTCCGCAAGTCCAACCAAGCGAGCGAGGATCCAAATACTGACGGCCATGGTGAGCGCTTGCTTGAATAGTCGAGGCAGTCGGGAACGTGTCCGGTGGCGCACGGCATACATGCAGCTTTCACCGATGGCCGGTATAGAACAGGAACCCATGAGGCGAACCATCAAACCGTATCTATAGAGAAGAAACATTTTAGGATCTAGCACTGTGCTGAAGGTCGAATCCTTACTGTAAAGGGGTGGGGCTCTGAGCGATACCGCCATTCTCTTGGGAGGCGTTTAGCCACTGAGCCCCTATACGATAAGCAATGAGGGTCATCAAAATGGAGCCGGTATCTGTGATCAGATGACTCTATGGAAACTACCATCAGCCCACTCGTCCACTCGGCCGTATACGGACGCTCGACCCACAGCAAAAGACGACACAATTAAAAGTCCCAGGTGACCCTCTGAAGATGAATATCTGTAGCGGGTCCAGATTGTTTCGTCAAGAAGAAATTATCCACGGGAGAAGGCTGTTCCAAAGCCCGGTTTCTCGTTTTCATCAACGTCTTGCGCTACCAGTATGAAACCGACGATGATAGCAACACAGCCCAATGTAATGATCATAACGAGTATCGTCGGCAAGAAACCGAATAGACGATGTTTGCTAGGTCTTGAGGACCATTGAGGAGTAGGCGATCGGACTACGACCTTTTCATCCGTGTCTGTCCTGGGGGAGGCACCTCGAGGCCCATCCACTGGCAGGTAGTTCGAGCTGAGAATATCCTTCTCGGAGGGCACAAGGAGTGAGGTCATGGGATCTTGTCAAATATTCGGAAGTCGATCGCTCGTCCTCTTTATATATTGGGGGGGGGGGGGCGCCAAGCGCTTGTGATATCGCGAGAGGGCGGGCATCCCAGTGGCTTACAAGCAGCGGAGGGTTTTTGGCGCTAGATCGGGCACCCAGACAGCCGAGTTCAAAGGGAAAGTTCTCCGAGTAGTGCCTTAACGCCAAGTACTTATGGCGCCGTTTGTGTCAGGACCGTGAGATCATGACCGAAGACCACTGACCACTGATTGAAGACCATTGACCGCTGAGCACCAGATGTCCGACAGACTCTAGATAGCCAACTTCTTCCTTTGGCGCATATTTAGTAGTCGCTTGGGTAGCTGCATCCGGTATAATTCAATTTGGACTGTGGCCTTGAAGGTTGGCAACCCACTTTATCACATGATTATTTTCCTACAAGCCCTGTAATCCTTGGCATGACTGTGGTTCACACAAAATCCCGCGACGTTGACAGCCGCAACACGCGTGCCTGTAACGTCACGCTACGATGGTATGACGCCCAGTCCCTACATGAAAGGGTCACGGTCACAGGTGTGTCAAGATGAAACGATCCCGATCTGTGTGGGAGGGGAACAGGTTTGAGAGTTGTCAACTTCGCTTGTTCTATTTTGACACTATATTGTATGTAAGTTATATATAGCTGCACAGAGTTAGCGACTGGTACACTAAAAATACGTGCCGAGGGACGAATTTGCTTCGTTAGAGTCGACTGAAGGGTTGGCGGTCAACGGTCAACGGTCTTCGATCAGCAGTCAGCCGCGATCCCACGGTCCAGCTATGTAAACCTTCCCAAGACATTCGCACCATCAATCAGGTTCCTTCGCACCGAATAGGCCTCCGTGATCCACCGTTGGACTCATCTACAATAAGCGCCGTGATGCCGATGCTGCAATCGCACCTTCAAGTACTGTACTTATGGCGCGCCGCTCGTGTCAGGACGTGTTTGTCGATCGTCGCTGCTTTGCGGAACGGGGTCACTACTCCGCGGCTCCATACAAAGCCCTAATGAAAAGTTATTCCCTTCTATATGCCTGCATTAATAAAGCACCCTTTCTCACGGCGACCGGGGTGGCTCAGGAGATTTCGATCATGGCTCCCACCCCTCTGTTCTTTCTTGCGACCTATTTCTTACGCCAAGGGACAATATAGAGTATCACACAAATACTTATCATCAATGTCAGTCACAGGGGTCCTGACCGCCGAGCAAAGACCGGAACACTTGTACAGGGACACTCGATGGACGCGCAAAGCACCGGAGCCCGCAAAGACGCAATCGATCCGTCCGGTAACATGCAAAGTTCTGTTCGTGGACTTGAAGCATACCATGTGCGTAGAGGAGAGCATATGGATGATATATTTGAACTAAAGCTCCCTTTACTACATGTTTTATTCTGTTCTCCAGACGGGGCATTTGCACCTGTCAGGTTCACGGGCCGGTCTGCCCCCTCGCTTAAATCTAGTTCAATATCAGATTCCACCTTACTGGACGCTTGGCGTCACGTTTTGGCCCCAATTAGAACAGTTATCGAGTAATCTTCGAACGATAAAACCAAGATGATAAAAGAACAAAGGTGATAAAATACAATAATACGATGAAAGGGGTGTCTACTGCCAAGCCAACGCTTAGGCCTCCTCGACCTCCATGACCTTCTGTCCAACCGGTCGCTTCCAAATGCCAAACCCGTCCCTTGTCAACCCAACCCCAAGTCTTACGTCGCTTATATTTCCGTCATAAATCACGCC
>WSTX01002790.1:0-18118 GCA_019633405.1 Tulasnella sp. 408 | reverse complement strand
TGAGTCAGGAGCCATCTCCCCAAGATACCTTTGACTGACTTGGAACTCGCAATAGTGTACACTGTCATAACCGAACTGCCCGCGGCTTTCCTCCTTTACAATAGCCCAGTGGCCAGCGTCATTTTCTTGCTCATCATCTTCGGCGTATCGGTTTGGAATGGAGCAGGCTTCTACATCGAAGTGTTTGGCCGAAAGTACGTATCGTCTACCGTTTCCTCATTGGATCTTCCGACCTGACAATCTCTGTGAACAGGTTCGAACGCGAACTAGAAGCATTACGGAAGGAACTTGCCGAAACTCGGTCTTCAGCTGTTTCGCATGCATCGTCACCAGTGGCAACGCCAAATCCTCTACCAGCGGATCACGACCATGGCTTCATGTCATCTGGCGTCTCTGTGTCCTCTGAGATCAGCGGAATGGACGAAGCCAGCAGCGAAGGCATGGGTTCGCCCATCATGATCGGTGGACCAGGAAAAGAGTTGGATATGAAGGAGGGCTTTAAGCTCGACGTGGTACCGGACTCGGACGAACCTAAGAAGGACCGGTGAGCCCCATGACGCCACCCATCCCTATCTGTTTTCGACTTCTCGTTTGGTTTGGGTTTTTCTCCTCTTTGTATCTTTTCCCGGTCAGACTCTTTGTGACACTAGTCTCCTCAACGCCTCACGACTCCACCGCTCATCATCTGCCTCTTCTTCCCTTCCGCGACCTCCTCACCATTTCTGTGATATACCTGTACCCTTTACCTACTGTATAATTTCTCTGATACAACCCTGTTATTTCGTGAATTCTAGACCCAATTGACATCGCTTGCTGATTGTGTGATTTGCGAAGGCCCTACTCTACACATAGGTTTTCTAGAGACCTTCAACCAATGGGTTTGGGGGATCAGGACCCTGTTTCATATGGAGTTAATTGCCTTCTCGCGGTCTAGACACCCTCTGTCGGCGTTATTCCCGGTAAGGAAGAAAAAGGCCCTCCCGAAGCCTAGTTTGCCTTTTGAACAATCTCACATCAATCTCTGCTCCCTCTTCATTCTCCATCCCCAAAGTGAGTAGGCCCGGTCCTTTCTTCTTCACAAACTTGCTAAAATGTCTCGTGCTAGGGCAATGGACATCTGGACCGCCTTAAATCGGCTCTTGGCTCTTGAGCGGCTTTCCTCGACAAATCACTTGGATGCAGTACTTACACAACTTGCCCGTGATGTAGACATTAAGAGATACGGCATGGGGAGTGTCGTGAGCGCTCTCGTCGACCATGACTTCCGATTATTCGAGGCGGTACTTGTATCGCGTGGTAAGCAGGTGCATTGAACAACGTTGGTGTTGAGTCTGAACCGCGAAAACAGGACTAGGTCAGGACATACGAGCCTTCCTCTCACAGCCATGCGCCGAGAGCCCGAGTGCCTTGCCACAACCGCATTTCAGCATTCTTCAACAACTAGGTACAACTATCTCAACACTCGAGGGCATACAGGAGGTCCCAGAGGGGATCTTACGATTGTGCAGCATCACCGAGGCGATCGGTGCGGCCCTAGTCGCGCTCGCCGCCTTTGGCCGAAAAGGAGGTTCAGCGAAATCAAGCAAGGTCTCAAATCGGCATCAACAAGATTTAACGACGTCAGCCGATGACTCTCTGTATCACAGCCTCGGCGTTTCACCGCCTAGGTCTATTGATGACGCCTCCACGACAGCCGGCATTCTGCGCCGACGATTATCCAACACGCTGAAGGTCGGCCTCATCCTTTCCCGATTTATATACATCTTAAACCAATAGCTTGCCATCTAGGTCTATCTCGAGTACTCCATCACTCGCTCGACATCAAGTTTCCTGCGTCATAGATTTGTCCAATGCTTCAATGAGGGTGGTTTCTCCCGATCCATCCAGCATCATCCTGATGATTTGAGTCCTGAGCAAGTGACTGCCTTGGCCCCTAGCAACGTGCTCTCCTTCCTCGGAGACTCCGTTGAACCCGGAAGATGGCTCATCGTGCTTGCCCAGAGAGCACTGAGACATCTCCGGCAACTGATCACCAGGCATCACGTCATGTACAAGCTATTCACACGAAAGATCGAGTACGCATAAACCCATCTCCCCATAAATTATAGCTCAAATCGTTTGCAGGGAACTCTCGCGAGGCATTTTCTCCCCTTCCAATCATACTCGTTTCTTGGACAGCAAATTCGAAGTCCCGCTGTTTTCGGCTGAACTCCTGGATGGAATATACATCATTTATCAGATTGATGCTGGTGGACCGACTGAGGATCGCAATCAAGAGTCGCAATGTGGGTAGCACCGCTTCGACCGTTTATGGAGGCATTCCTCATGCGATATTCAGTCATTCGGATTTACGATGTCAACGTCATCCACGAGCCTTTTTGGCGTTCTGTGGCCACTCAGCTTCAAATCCGCGACCCCGAGTATCGCCGAAGGTTATTCTGGCGATAATTTGCGGGGCAGCTCTCTAATTCGGTCCGCTTTAGGTGCAACATTCGATCGATTCCTCAGCAGCAACAGCCTTTACTGGGTCCGATCGTACCCCAACGCTTCGAGCGTGAACCAACACAGATGAGTACTGCCCAGCGCGTGGCGCCCTCGGTCGCAACGAAGTACTCTAAATCGTTTATAGAGGTAAGGAATCCACTCGATGCTTCTCGTGTGAATGGGTTCAAATGGTTTGGTGCGGATGTTCGTCTTTGATAGCTGCACCGGATTTTAGCGTACGTGTTGATGCTCATGGGTGTCTTTCGATGATAACCTTGATGCCTACTGAACAGGCTTGAAAAGTACATTCCGTACTCCAAGAATCTCATTGACTGTGCGTCACTGCTACAACCCTACTTATCGTACTGACGTTAGTCGGTGACAGCCCTGGAGAAGAATGGGGATGGGACTTTCATGTTTTCTATGTCGTAAGGTCTCAGTTTCATTTAACGCCCGGGAAGCTCATAGGTCCTACTACCGGTTTCAGTTCAGCTGAACGCGATGTGATCAGCCATTCGTCATCCTGCCTTGTGCTTGGTCGTAGTGGAACTGGGTGAGTATCTGTATTAACTCTATACTACCTGCTCTCATATCACGAATTGCAGCAAGACAACGACTATGATGTACAAGATGCTGACATATGAACTGTTCGCTCGCCAGGCAGGAATGCCATGCAGACAGGTGTTTGTGACACAGTCCCCAGCCTTGGCTGAAAAGGTTAAAGCGTATTACGATACCCTCAAACAAGGTTCTTTGGACCTTGATCAAGAGGGCGAGCAGCAGGCCATACCCGATTTTACTCTGGATGATATGAATGTCCAGATGCGGAAGGATAACACCGAATTTCCAGCGTCGTGGAGTAAACTGTGCGATCATCATTTCCCGCTTTTCCTAAGCTACGACGAGGCATGTAACCAATGGGCTCGGCGTTGAGTTGAAACTGAGGCCGTTCTTGTTCAGTTCTGCAACTTGCTCGCGCAAGATCTTGGCCAGCGGTATGAACCTGAACACCCATCGTACGTACATCTCAAAACCTGCCAGACACCGCTTTCGTGACCATAAAATGTACCCAGTCGCTTGTCATACTCGTTGTTGAGCGAATCCACGAAAATCAAGCGAGGGAAGATCACATATCCTGTGTTTTTGTCTCGTATTTGGCCCAATCTTGGTTCTGGGAGGAACGGCATCGGTGAGCTCCGTATGTATTAGCCTCGGCGACTCCGTTATTTATATATATGCAGACCCTCTTCTCCTTTTCAATGAAATCATCGGGGTCATCAGAGGATCTGAAGCCGCTCTTGCAACGGAATGCGGCTTCTTGGACCGTCTGTCCTATTTATCCATTGGAGCCACTAGCCAGAAAATCTTCGCTGAGCGACGCGAAGTCGTGTACGACCTTTTTAACAGGTATCTGAGATTCAAGCCTAAAGGAAGTTGGGACAGTGCTGAAAGGTAAGTCGTTGGTTGCCCAGTATTTCTCCAAACTAAAATCTATCTGTCGATTACCGCCGCGTGATTTCAGGACCCACGCGCTAATGCATGCCCTAAACAAGAAGTATGGTTCCCGCCCCCCTGGTCCCCCCCTCGATTTTGTTTACGTCGACGAGGTCCAAGATAATCTACTGCTTGATACTGCCCGTGAGTTTCAATGGCTAAGCCAAGTTTGGTTCTCGCAGAGCCTCACATTCGTTCCAGTCATTCATTGGCTATGCCCGAACCCCCATGGCCTTTTCTTTGCTGGTGACACCGCGCAGACAGTCTCAGCGGGCAGTACTTTCCGGTTCAACGATTTGAAAACTTTCTTGTATAGGCTTGAGGTTCGTTGTTCTCACCCTTTAGGTGAACAGGAGTTGAATTTACATGATACTCGAAGCGTCAAGACGAACAAGTCACGAGTCGAAAACGGCACGCAGTGGACCCGGTATTTTTTAACCTGTCAGTCAATTATCGAAGCCATGCGGGCATCATTAGACCGGCTGCCTTTCTTGTATCGACTCTTGGCCGCCTATTTTCGGGGTCCATTGATAACTTGGCACCAGAGAGGGCTTTGGTGCGTGATGCCTTTATTCGATGCTACCTCGATAAATTGAGTTCTCTTCTGCCGGACCGTCTTGAAGGTTGCCGGCCCCAAACCTGTTTTCTTCATGGAACGTGGGCAAGAAACTCCCTTCAGCAGTTTTATCGCTAGCGACTCCAACGCTCAGATACCTTTCGGTGCTGATCAAGGTGAGCAGATTGCGATATAGATACAGTTCATGTGGGTGACTTTCGCCCCAGTCATCATTGTCCGTGATGAGGCTGCCTGCAAGAGGCTTAGGGAGAAGATGGATCCACGTCATGCCAGCATGGTCATGTAAGTCTCAATAAACTGGGTCACTCGCAGGGTAAGCCAATGAACAACCGTGTAGGACCATCTACTCCAGCAAAGGACAAGAATTCAATGACGTACGTCACACAGCAGGGCCGGGAAAACTCTTCAAGAATCTTACAAATAACCCTTCATAGGTTCTTCTCTACGACTTCTTTGCGGACTCGCAAGCCTCTTCAGATGATTGGGGCGCGCTGTTCGATGCCTGCAGCTCAAACCGAGGCGTAAACCTGGAGATGTTCGAGCGGCGCCATGCCATCCTCCAGATTGAATTGAAGAGTTTTTATGTCGGCTTGACTAGAGCGCGCGAGCGAGTCTGGGTCTGGGATTCATCCGATCGCGGTTATGCTTTCCAGGTACGTAGTGTCTGTCATCCTGCACATTCCCCCCAAGCACTTAGTACCGCACTTGGCTAGTGTCTCATGAAGCAAGAAAAACTAGTCGAGGTTGCTCAGCCAGATGAATGTCCACCTCCGATGGGTGGTATGTCTAAATGATAGGAGAGGCCTCGGCTGTCACTCATTGCTAGCTTCAGTTCTTAGCACAAAGCGCCAGTGGGCACTTCGAGGCAAGGAATGTTTCCAGCGAGAAGATTATCTCAATGCTTCGCTCGCATTTGGAAGGGCGGATCTGCCATGGTGGAAGGCTGTAGCTGACGGGTTTGAACAAAGAAGAATAGCAGAGTCGACGCCAGTTCGTGATCCCTCTAGGCTACGCTCCCTCAAGAGTGCGGGAGATCAGATTAGCAGCTGCGCAAACCATGCTTCCACGGCCAACGATCGGGCAAAGCTTCTTGAAATATCAGCTGACTGCTATTTGGCAGCAAACGCTCACAAATTGGCCGCGGAACAGCTCGAGAAGCTCCAGCGTTATGAGGAAGCGGCCTGGAATTACCGATTGGCAGGTTCATTTCGCAAGGCTATCTCAGTCGTTCAAGAACATCACAAGGAAATTGACCCGAAGCTTGTGGGAGACATCAAAGATGTCGCTGCAGTGGTTTTCTCGAGGGAAGGCGAGACAGAGTAAGAGGCTGAAGCCCTCGGCGCTATCCAATCACTTATAATATTATTAGGATGGCTAAATCACTCTTTGAAACTCCGGAGGCTCACGTGGAATTTCTGGAGGAAAATGGCTTCTGCGAACAGCGTGTTGCAGTCCTGGTAGACCTCGCTAGGCACGACGCGGCAGCGGAGGCCCTGCTCCAACAAGGCCGCCGATCAGAAGCTGTCACTTGCTTCTTGGAATCCCACAACAAGAATGCACAGGATAGGGCAATTGAATGCCTGATCGACGGTCTTTTCCAACAGGTGACATTTGCGATGGACTTACGAGACCGCTCCAATGAGTTCTCGAAGCTTGTAGAGCTCACGTCCAGAGTTCAAGGGACGGCTTTGCAAAGCCTTGAGGTAAGCCTATCCCGGCACCGAGCGACTCTGTACTGATCTAATGTGGCTCATAGATCGATGCGGTGAAGGCTATCCGTTCCCGTGACTTACCTCAGCTACGGCAGTACGGTGAACAGTATGCGGAAGCCCACCCTCATATTTCGCTGCTCTGTTTGGACACGTATTTGGCCTCCACGAGCAAGCAGCCCTTCGGACAGGACGCGAGAAAAATTGGCAACGTTATCGACACCCTCAGAACCTACGTGCTTTATGGCCGGTTGATACGAACTGTTGCCCAGTTCCCCGACCTGGTTTGCAGGAATAGTCTGCAAAAGATTTTCGGTCTTTCCACCGAATCATCATCAACATCCAAAGACAGCACCTCAGCTCCAACCGGGATTATTGTCCTTCCACACTCGTTCATTCATCCTCAATCTGCGAATGAGCTGACGAGCGGAAGGGGCGTGAAAACCGACCTAGGAATTCTTCTCCCTTTCGACACGGCATCCCAACAGGTTTGTCAAGCCCTACTATCTAGATACAACATTCTCGCAGGCTCTCTGCTGGATGCGCTGGATGCAGGAAAGAACAATGCGCCATTCACCATATGCTTTCAACACTTGCACAATTATTGCAACAGTTTTTGCAAGCGATATCACCTTAACCAAGCCGAACTTTCAGTACAGGGATTCAATCAACGAATGGAGATGCATCTATTGATTGTCGCTACTATGGAGTGTTTGAACCGTAACCCTGGTCGGCGAATCGAACGGCGATTCCTCCAAGAGTGAGGGCTTCCTCTCCCGATGTTTACGTGGCTCTGACTGACGGTACAACGAGAATAGACTTTGGCTACAGCGACTATTCGAAATGTGTTATCCGATGGATAGCAGGCTTGGGAATGTTTCTTGGGTGACACCATCTTTGATCGTCCGCTATGACTCAGTATGTGGATATCTTTTTGATCAACCCTCCACTAACCCTGTTTTCATTCAGCTTGTGTCAGCGGCGAAAATATGGTTCGAAGACTTGTACAGAGTAATGGGGCGAAAAGGCAGCTACTTCCTCACAAATGCGATTGGGTGCGCCATGTTTAGCTCGGCATTCGATTACTCCAACGCTATTCATTACATCCCTCGCGCCGGGTGGGCCAACGCACGTTCCAAGAGTGATTACCATCTCCACATGGAAAAGTCTTTGACCTGGTTCCTCCGAAATGCTCAGAACCGCCATTACTATGGAGTTACATTCATCCAGTAAGCTTGCCACCTGTCGTCTCTCAGTCGATGCTAAATGTTCTTTCAAGGCGTGCCGTTGCCAATAAATTCAGGATGGACATTTCAACCCTCATTTCTTTCGCGGAGGAGGTCATCGGTCACCTAATCTATAATGCGTTCCGGTTGCTGTCGGCGAATGAAGAACGCGAGACAATTCTTCCAAAGTCTTGGGTAATTCGTGCTTGTCAACAGGGACCCTCACGCATAGTCTTAGGGCCTGCTCCTTCGGTTCTTTTTGAAGCCCTATCCCAAATACTTCTAATTCTCCGTACTGGTAATGGTGGTGGTAAGATTGGAGACCGACCTATGGCCCGGGCGTGATTATACTGATGACTACCAGACCTAAACTATAGGGGACGACCTATTTGTGACGTGCACCGCGTACTCAAGATCTCGGTCACGGCCAAAATATTTCAGATGCTAGCGCTAGGTAAGCTTGTACATCGAGGTCATCCAGGTTCCACATTCTGACAGCAAGGTAGTGGGACAGAACTTGGCGATAAAGGAATTAAGGGAGAAGATCCTGCGACAATTTCGAAGCATGCAGCGCTATGAAGTCTTGATATCTCCTTTAAATCGCAGGTCGGTACAGTCACCCTCTATCAAAGCAATGTGCTAATGAGGGTGCCTCACCACGTCAGCTTTACTGAGGCTCGAACGTGGGATGAAGCAATGCGCGCCCTTACTGGCTTCGCGGAACAAGCGTCCTCGGATCCATTACTGAGAATCGCCAGGAAGGTCAAACCTGGACAGAACAACTGGGCCTCGGGACTCCGCATTCTCCAATGGACCTCCGATAAGGATTTGCTCCTGGACCTCAATTTCTTGGGGTCAGGGTTAGCGCGTTCGTCGCTTAAAAACCAGACGCCGCACATAACAGACAGTTCCCTGCAGAGCGCTGGTAGGGGCTTGAATATGCCCATAGAACGAAGCTCAATGAAGGAGATAGGAGATCTTTTGCCTGTTCAACCGACACACGAAGAAGCACACGCAGCCGAAAAGATCTTCCAGTGCTATCGTCGCTATAGGCGCCGTTTGGGGGGAGGACTAGGAGGACCACTCTGGGAAGCGTATAATGACCGGGCAAACCTCCTGGCACATACACCAGTGTCCAGGCTCTACAAGATTCACCTTCGAGCTTCCATGCCACAAGTGCTTGCCTACGTCCGTCACATCATCAGCCGCACCGAAAGTGTTCACCATGAAATCAACAAACGTGTTTCGTCCGTCCCATATGAACAGCTAGATGAGGTCCGTGCACAGGCCAAAGTCGTTAGGTATCATATAACTCCGTGCAACTCTGCCCAATCGCTCTGCTGACTACTCCTCTGCATTTTCAGACAAGTGATCCGTGACGCAAAGGCTGTGGCAGCCAGAATTGGCCCGGACTCCTCATTCCACGATATGACCAGTCTCGCGTTCCTGAAGGGGGAAGTGAAACAAATTGTTGCTTTGAGGGAGAAGGCGATGGAATTTTGCCCTAGCCTTGGTAAGACAGATACGAATTACCAGGAAGGGGTGGATTTCCTCGTCCCCCCTAATTCGGAGCCAAAATCAAAATCCGGAAAGCTCCCCCTTCTCAATACGGATGACGTATTCTATTGGCCCAATGGCGAGCTTGCGTGATTACTTCTCGTTCTATTATCAGATATGTCCTTGCCGTTATAAACTTCATCCTTCATCACTTTCTTCAGCCGAATACATATTTGTGTCTGGCACTTTGATCACGGTGGACCATGCGATACATTTCTGGGGGGAAAGGAGCGACAACAACATAATGATCACCCTCGAGCGAGTTCCGTTTTTTCTATGATGTTATGGTCGGGTACGCGTGGCCCAATCCAGCCGAGCGTTTCCCTCGGGTGATTCAGGCTTAAGGGTCGGCGTTCCCGGCCTCGGCTGCCAGGGTTCGTCGTTCTGTTTAGCAATAACGTACTGCCAATCGGTATGGCCGCAAATGTGTGTCTGGAACCTCAGCAATTGAGTGCTACGTGGGTGACGTTGAGCATCTGCATGAGACGGCCCATTAACCGTTGCTAGGCTGTTAGCAAGGACCTCACGATCGAGCCCTCATCAGTACTTCATGAAGAACTGGACAAGATACGAGGGCGGATGAAAGTTATAAGGTAGGTCTAAACGGATCCTTGTCCCCCAATCTAACGCGCTAACACGTTCACGATTGATTAAGCAATCAATCGCCGACGCCAAAGCAGTTGCGGAGAATACGCCCCAGAGGCCTAGTTTCACAGTACTTTCAATATTGACGCCCCCAAACTCGAGGCGGAGAAGACAGTGCCTCTGAGGGAGAGAGCTAGTATGAAAATTTGCCTCACTCTCAAAGGTCCAGATGCCAACTTTACGGATGGGGGTCGAATTCCTACTCATGGAGCGAAAGCCCAAACCTCAAAAGCGGGTTCTCCCTATGCTCAACTTCGACGATATTCACTTTGGTCCCAATGGTTTCCTAGGTCAGTCTCATGCCTAGGCCTTTTTCCTTTCCTCCAGCCATCGGGTCCTGGTCCCGCGCCGTCTTGTAACTTTAGTCCTTCTTTATCTACCTTTGAATCCTCAGAGTTGTGTGACATTAAAATATTAAGGCTACAGTTCCGGGCGAGTTCGACTTAGGGTCCCATACGAAATAACTAGGAACAAGGGAGACGACCGTCGCAGATGCCAGCGACCTGAGGGACGGCCAGCGCTCATGCGGCTGCTCGTTGCGACAACTTTCTGACAAGATTCCTACGGCTGTGGAGGTGCTGGTCCCCGCAGTATTAGGTTTCTTCCCCGACATTCCGGCTCCGTAGGTGGGGTTTCTAGTCGCGGCTGCCAAGGACCATCACGGCGGACCGCAACTGCGTACTGCCAATCCGAGTGTGCATGTAAAGTGAGATCCCGAACCTCGGATATGGAGCTCTACTTCGTTTACATTAGGGAGCCGTTCGAACCGTGCGCTCGATTTGAATGAGTTGACCGACCTCTATCCACATGTCAATATCTGCTTCTCCGTGGCCCTGAGATAGTAGATGTCCTTTGTGCGCGTGCAAGGCCCGAACCTCCGCTTCTCGCATCAAATTCGCCGTGTATACCTCTCTGTCACTCATGTCTAACACGAAAAAGTGGCTTAGGTTCCAATTCCTCCACAAACGCCCACGGTACTAACTTGGTTTCCAAGGCCCGATCGGTACGAAGTAATCCCGACGGCAGACAAAGTCAAAATTTGGGTTTTCTCGTAACCAACTGCAAACGGTTTCTTAATTCGGCTAGAGTGGCAGCGGAAAAAAGTAGAGAGAAGACGTACTCGTCCCAGTACAATGGGTTCTCAGGGGCGGTGTTCCCTTTATTATGGTATCCGTCGTATATGGCTCCCCAGGTATGTTGTACCCATGAAAACCTGTCAGGAAGACCAGATTAAGGACCACAATGGACCTGGAGAGACGCATACCGTCGTACCTAGGTTGACCAGGATACGTTATGGGAAGTGGACTGAGGTCCGCGTCGTGCTTTTGCTGCGAAGAAGGATGTGAGTATCAAATCTTCTCGGGCAGCCTGAGGCAGAAGCGACTCACGATAGACCCATTGGATATGATCAAGAGGCCCCCGGGGCGCATTGTCCTTGCAATCTCATAAAACCATCCCTTGAGGTCGTTGAGACCCGAATCTGCCGAGCGCATATGAACGAGATCGAAGCATTGCTCAAAATGGTCCAAGCTGAGGTTGGCATCGTCGACTTCGAACCGACAGTTGACTGGAATCTCGTCTGCGGTCACTAGTACAGGTGGGACGAGGTCGAGTCCCACCACTTCGGCATGAGGAAACTGCCTTGCCATATCGAGAGCCCTACGTGCGGAGCGTCTCGCTTTGGGTGAACTCGTCGTTTTGGAGGGGGGAGAGGGGTTGGAACTCACCATCTCCCGGAGCCCGTTCCTACATCTAAAACACCCGGGGGCGGATCTTTTGGACGGAGAGTACGCTCAACTAGCTCTTTTTCTGGATATAGACCGTCCAGATACAGCAAATGCAGCAAGTGCTGTCGGTCTAGGCGTGAATGTTCATCCCCATCGGCCGGCATCCTACCCCGAAGCCGTCAGCCTGACACCATTTTTCCCCTCTGTCTGTTTACACGACTTACACGTATTTGTCGTGGTCACTGAATGTCCGTCCGTAGATCTCTTTGTACTGAATGCAGCTCGACGTTAGTTCCCTTGCCCTTTTGTATTTGCGAAGAATGCATACCAGGTTCCGCTCGTCTTAACGCGGAGGCGCAATAATACAGTCCAAATGACCACAAAAAAACAGTCGGTGCCGATTCATGTCAAGCCTCGCATGGCCAACTAGTACCTACCTTCGGAACGAAAGCTAACGACTGAAGGTTCGCCTGACTGCTGATCGTCCATCCAGGAATTTTGCTGCCGCCGCCGCCGAAAGTCTCGAACAGAAACCGAGTCCTCCGGATAAATATCTGAGACGGACGGGATAGCACTTCTGATGCTGACATCGTCTTGCTCATCTGCCGAGTGCCGAGCGTTCCCGGCGGTTGCCTCCATCACCATTAGGGCATCCCCGTCGGTATCACCTGCCCTGGATGCCCGATTCAATTCAGTTGTATGCCGTATTATGATTTCCGCTACCATTCAAAGAGCACTGCGGAGGTTGTAGGATTCGGACAAGTGTGGTTGCGGCAAAGGCGGGAAAGAGATCGTTAGTCGCAGAATCGGGTTGTGTGCATAAGGCATCACGCTCACATGTACGGTCTGCAAAAATGGGGTAATTAAAACAAGTAGCAAGGTAGAAGCGAGTGCTCTGCGGTCGTGGAGAAGGAGGAGGGAGAAAGGTTGGGAATTTTGTGAGGGGTTTTGGGGGAAAGGGGATTACAGTTGCCGCCCCTTGCCAGGGGTTTAAGGAACCGTTTCATTCCCGATTTATCCACCTGTCATCACGGGCCGGAGGAAGCTTAGACTGATTGGGTGCCGAACGTCCTGCTTGACCTTACCACCTCGCCTGGGCACGCTTATGAGCTTGAAATTCGACTCAGGGGCTGGGGGGGAGGAACGTCATTTTGACGTCGCATGGCGACTGGTCGGAGGTTTCTGACCTGACGTAGACAAGCTCATGACTGGGCACTATCACTGAACACCTCAGATGCTGAAGGGAATGCGTTCTGGCTCAACGACACGCTGAGATTTGTTTAGGAGTTTTGTGGCAAAACGACTTGTTGTGTGGACCGTCTGTCCAGCCAATAGCGGGCAAGAGATTACAAGCTTGTGTACCACCGTTTAGCGCGTCCCGGATGTAAGTACCTGCGTGGGGCCATGCCTCACGTGCTGGCCCACGTTAGCCGCATCATCGACCGCTGTAGCGTAATCAACAATGAACTCAACGCGAAAGCGTCAGCTGTCCCTCACGAACAGTTGGTTGCAGTACTTACCCGAACCAAAGCTACAAGGTAGGAATCGCTTTCCAACTCCGCGTGGATATTCATTAATATTGCTAAGCCCTATCTTCTAGACATGACAGGCAGAAGACGCCAAAGCAGTGGCCGAGGCAATCGCCCCAAACGCCTCGTTGCACAACGGACTGAGCTTGGACAATTCGAAGACTGAAGTGACAAAGATAGTTCATGCTCGTGAGAGAGCGATGGATATTTGTCCCGCACTTCAGGCTCCAGACTCTGGCAACTACGAGGAGGGGTGAAATTTCTGTTGGTAGAGCGCATACCGTGGCGCAAACTCAAGCGCATAGTCCCTACTCCGAACGCGGAAGACGTATACTTTGGTCGAAACGGTGTTTTAGCCTAGGTCGCAGTGCGCTCCTTTCTCGTCTGGTGTCTTTTGATGTCGATTCTCGATCCTCTTGATTTTTTGCTCCTAACCTCGTTTAATACACATCCCCAAACATCATTTAACATCAATCATAGTGGAGGAGATTTGAGGGACGAATTTGAGGCTAAATCCCAGAATGGAGAACAAGGTATTCCGGACCTGACCGCGTCCTTGTCGAGACTGTCTTCTTGCACTGCGACTGCATGCCTGAGGAAGCAATCATATACATCCTCTTTCCACGTCTATGACTTTAATAGTTCCTCTTATCGATTTCAGCCTGGACCGCGATGCGTACCCTGTTCAATAAATATGAAGTGACCACTTGTTTAAATGAATTGTAAGCTATGCGGTAACTCGGAACTGAACGATGAAGATACGGATATAGACGAAGAGATGACAGTCGCGACGGAGGTACGGTCAATGTTTGCGCACCGCGGAGGCTCTTGTTCTCGTTGGACCAGTACTCTTTTTGGAGATCCTGGCTCCTTAAGGGCAACCATCACGCGGGGCTGCCAAGGTGGATTGTTCTGCATGGCAAGGGTGTAGTGCGGCCTCGCCCCAACCTCAAAAGCGAGTTCTCCCTACGCTCAACGTCGACAATATTTCAATTTGGTCCCAAGGGCTCCATGGGTTGGCCTAATGCATAGGCCTTCTTTCCTTTCCTTCAGTCAACGGGCCCTGGTTCCGCGCCGTGTTGGAACTTTAGTCCTTCGATGTCTATCTTTGCATCCACAGCGCTGTGTGACATTAAATATCTAGGCTACAGTTCCGGGCGAGTCCGGCTTAGGGTCCCATACGAAATAATTAGGAACAATGGAGACGACCGCCGCAGACGCCAGCGACCTCGTGCGGCTGCTCGTCGCGACAACTTTCTCGCAAGATTCCTACGGCCGTGGCGGTGCTGGTCCTCGCAGTATTAGGTTTCTTCCCCGATATTCCACCTCCGAAGGTGAGATTTCTAGTCGCGGTTGCCAAGGACCATCACGCCGGACCGCAATCGCGTACTGCCAATCCGTGTGTCCATGTAGAGTGAGGTCCCGAACCTCGGCTATGGAGCTCTACTTCGTTTACATTAGGGAGCTGTTCGAACCGTGCGCTGGATTTGAATGAGTTGACTGACCTCTATCCACATGTCAATGTCTGCTTCTCTGTGGCCCTGAGATAGCATATGTCCTTTGTGCGCGTGCAAGGCCCGAACCTCCGCTTCTCGCATCAAATTCGCCGTGTATACCTCTCTGTCACTCATGTCTAACATGAAAAGTGGCTTAGGTTCCCATCATCCACAAACTTTGCGGTACTCACTTGGTTTCCAAGGCCCGATCGGTACGAAGTAATCCCGACGGCAGACATAGTCAAAGTTTGGGTTTTCTCGTAACCAACTGCAAGCGGTTTCTTAGTTCGGCTAGAATAGCGGGGAAAGGAAGAAGATATAAGGCGTACTCGTCCCAGTACAATGGGTTCTCTAGGGCGGTGTTTCCTTTATCATGGTATCCGTCGTATATTACTCCCCAGGTATGTTGTACCCACGAAAACCTGTCAGGAAGACCAGATTAGGAATCACAATGGACATGGAGAGACGCATACCGTCGTACCTAGGTTGACCAGGATACGTTATGGGAAGTGGACTGAGGTCCGCGTCGTGCTTTTGCTGCGAAGAAGGATGTGAGTATCAAATCTTCGCGGGTAGCTTGAGGCAGAAACGACTCACGATAGACCCATTGGAGATGATTAAGATTCCCCCAGGGCGCATTGTCCTTGCAATCTCATAAAACCATCCCTTGAGGTCGTTGAGGCCTGAATCTACCGAGCGCATATGAATGAGGTCGAAGCATTTCTCGAAATGGTCCAAGCTTAGGTTGGCGTCGTCGACTTCGAACCGACAGTTGACTGGAATCTCGTCTTCGGTCACTAGTACAGGTGGTACTAGGTCGAGTCCCACCACTTCGGCATGAGGAAACTGCCTTGCCATATCGAGAGCCCTACGTGCGGAGCGTATCGCTCCAGGTGAACTCATCGTTTTTGTGGCTGTGGCCGGTTGGAACTCACCATCTCCCGGAGCCCGTTCCTACATCCAAAACACCCGGCGGCGGATCTTTTGGACGGAGAGTACGCTCGACCAGCTCTTTTTCTGGATATAGACCGTCCAGATACAGCAAATGCAGCAAGTGCTGTCGGTCTAAGCGTGAATGTTCATCCCCATCTGCCGGCATCCTACCACGAAGCCGTCAGCCTGACGCCATTTTTTCCCTCTGTCATTTTACACGACGTACGCGTATCTGTGGTGGTCGCTGAATGTCCGTCCGTAGATCTCTTTGTACTGAACGCAGCTCGACGTTAGTTCGCTTGCCCGTTCGTATATGCGAAGAATGCATACCAGGTTCCGCTCATCTTAATGGGGAGGTGCAATGATACGGTACAAATGGGAAAAAAATTAGTCGGTGCTTATTCATGTCAAGCCTCACATGGCCAAGGTAAATGTACCCACCCTCAGAATGAAAGCTAACGACTGAAGGTTCGCCTGACTGCTGATCGTCCATCCAAGAATCCTGCTGCCGCCGTCGATGAAAGTCTCGAACAGAAACCGAGTCCTCCGGATAAATATCTGAGACGGACGGGTTTGCACTTCTGATGCTGACATCGTCTTGCTCATCTGCCGAGTGCCGAGCGTTCTCGGCGGTTGCCTCCATCACCATCAGGGCATCCCCGTCGGTATCACCTGCCCCAGATGTCGGATCCAAATCAGTTGTATGCTGTATTATGATTTCTGCTGGCATGCAAAGAGCATCGCGGTGATTGTAGGATTCGGACAAGAATGTTGCAGCCAAGGCGGGGATGAGATCGTTAGTCGCCGAATCGGGCTATGTGTATGAGCCATCTTGCTCACATGTACTTCTGGCGAAAATGTGGTCAGTAAAACGAGGAGCAAGGTAGAAGCGAGTGCTCTGCGGTCGTGGAGAAGGAGGAGGGAGGAAGGTTGGGGATTTTGTGAGGGGGTCTTGGATTACATCTGCCGAGGGTTCTAAGGAACCGTTTCATTCCCGATTTGTCCACCCGCCATCACGGGCCAGACACCGGAGGAAGCTTAGCCTGATTGGGCGCCGAGCATCCTGCTGCCGTTACCAGCTCGCCTGGGCGCGCTTATGAGCTTCACATTCCACTCAGGGGTTGGGGGAGGAACGTCATTTTGACCTCGCATGGTGACTGGGAGGTCTCTGACATGACGTAGACAAACTAAGGAATGGGCGCCATCACTGAACCCTTCATATGCTGAAGGCGATGCGTTCTCTCTCAATGACACACGCCGCTGCACTGAGCTTTCTCTAGGAGTTCCATGGCAAAACGAGTTGTTGTGTGGACCGTTTGCTCAGCCGATGGCGAGCATGAGATCACCAGCTTATGTAACACCGCTTGGCGCGTCCCGCTGTCCTGGGTCGCCGTCGAGTCGGCCCCCGAATACACGAGCCTGTGCTTCTCATCGCAAACTGGACAAATATACCAATCATCGCCCTATCGAATTCCAAATGCGGTTCCACGTTGCAAGTTACTTCTGTAGCCTTAACCGACGCCTCAATCAGAGCTTGCATCCGAAATTATGCGTATTCACAAGACTTAAGATCCATCTCTCTCCAAAGCCTCGTTACACAACAGACTGAGCTTGGACAATTTGAAGACTGAAGCGACAAAGGTAGTTCATCTTCGTGAGAGAACAATGGAGATTTGTCCCGCACTTTAGGCTCTAGACTCCAACTACGAGGATGGGGTGGAATTCTGCTGGTAGAGCGCATACCGTGGCACAGACTCACGCACATAGCCCTCTACTCCGAATACTGAAGAAGTATACTTTGGTCCAAACGGTGCTCTGGCACAGGTAGCAGTGCGCTCCTTTCCTTGTCTGGTGTCTTCTGATGTCGATTTCAATCCTCATGATTTTTCGCTCCTAATTCTGTTTAATACATATACCAAGATATCATTTAACGTCAATCATAGTGGAGGATATTCGAGGGACAAGCCTGAGGCTAAATCACAGAATGGAGAACAAGGTATTCCGGACCTGACCGCGCCCTTGCCTAGACGACTGTCTCCTCGTACTATGACTGCATGCCTGAGGAAGGAATCATCCTCTTCCCGCGTCTATGACTCTCAAAATTCGCCTTATTAATTTCAGCCTGTACCACGATGCGTACCCTGTTCAATAAATATGAAGTGATTTCTTGTCTAAATACATTGTCAGCTATGCGGTATGTATCTCGGAACCGAATGATTAAGATACTGATACAGAAGCAGAGATGACGGTCGCGACGGAGGTTCTCGCCCCAACCTCAAAAGCGAGTTCTCCTTACGCCCGACGTCAACGATATTTATTTTGGTCACAAGTGGCTCCCTAGGTTGGGCTCATGCCTTCTTCCCTTTCCTTCTGTCAGGGGCCCTGGTCCCGCGCCGCCTTGTAACTGTAGTCCATCTATATCTACCTTTGAAGCCACAGCGTTGTGGGACATTAAGATATCTAGGCTACATTTCCGGGCAAGTCCAAATTAGGGTCCCATACAAAATAACTAGGAACAACGGAGACGACCGCCGCAGATGCCAGCGACCTGAGGGACGACCAGCGCTCATGCGGCTGCTCGTCACGACAACTTTATCGCAAGATTCCTACGGCCGTGGCGGTGCTTCTCCCCGCAGTATAAGGTTTCTTCCCCGAGATTCCGGTTTCGTAGGTGGGACTTCTGGTCGCGGTTGCCAAGGACCATCACGGCGGACCGCCACTGTGTAATGCCAATCCGTGTG
>WSTX01002789.1:0-18195 GCA_019633405.1 Tulasnella sp. 408 | reverse complement strand
ATACCTGGCGAGAGCACGAGTGAGATTCACAGCTTTCAACAGACTGGGAGACAATGAACATACCTCCGCATCACGAGTAAAAAGGTTTCCCTATTCTCTAAGTGAAAAGCGAGACCAAATCAGTTATTTGCTTGATATTATAACAGCTGGGGGTTCATTTACCTAATAGGATTGCATTATATGCCACAGACGAGCTGAGCGCGACGTGAGGTTGGGTGGGTGTTGGTTGAAGACGGAATGTCTGAAGTGTGGGAAATGTAGAGTTTGGAATGACTTGACGCGCGATGAATGTCGTGCTGATTGCTGGTTGTGCTGGTTTCGGGCACCACCTTGCACGGGTGCCCAAACAGAATCTGATGAAGATAGTTAGTGATGTTGAAAGCCTAAAACGGGCATATCCGAGTCCATTTGCTCAACCCCGGGGTCAGACCCGGTATTATTTGGCTGCTAGGGTACAAACTCGACAAAAGTTCCAGGGCTGGGGTACACAGTGAGTTCTTTAGAGTCAAACCCGAGAAGAACGCTTCAAGAGCAGTGAACTCCAGAAGTGTATCCAGTATTTCGTGATGGTCTTGCCCCCAGTTGGTAGCAAGGTTGGACAGAGTCCACGCCGCATGGCTTCTGGCACCTGAGTCATCTCCTTGATCCAATAGTATTTTGACAAACATGGGTACGAGTCCCGATTCAATCAAAGCCTTGGCATGCTGAAGTTTGTCGACAACCAAATTCGAAGCGGTCCAACATGCTTGGCAGCGTTCTTCACCATCCTCAGAGGCTAAGCGGGTTTTGAAGGTGTCTAGAATGCCAGCGTTGATAAGTTCTTCCACACCATCTAGGCTGTAAAGTATGATTTGGCTGACGCATTGGTGCGTTTGGTACCGGGTATCAGTTTCTTGGGAAGTGCAGAGACGGGCAAGCCGGGGAATGAGATTTGTCTCGCATCGTGCTTTGTCGACTGGGTCCTCGTCCTGTAAAATGTGGTGGAGGCTGTGCAGGGACTCTTGAAGAGACCCAGCTGTCTCGTCTTGCTGGTATAGAATGTATTTGGAGAGAACTGGGATCATCCGTGCCTTTTCTCCGCATGAAAAATTCGATCAGAGACCCTCATGAGGGTGAACAAAGAGCACATACCACTTCATGTTCGGGTATCTTTCCTTCATTCGTGTGAGCATAAGAGCTTAAAGCATACGCGGCTTGGTACCGATGGGTCGTTGCCTCCGGCGATGTATCGTCCAAAATATCCAACATTGGCTTCAACCCTCCTTCATCAACTAGCTTCGTTCCCAACTCATAAGAATTCCCACCAATGTTCCCCAAGACAATGAAGACGTGATCCCGAGTCTCATCGGACTTGGTAGATGAGGCGAGACCGATAAGCTTCGGGAGGGCACCCGCTTCAACCGGAGCCGAAACTTGCTCTGAATCACCGCTCTCGGTAATGACGGCGACAATACGAATGGCCTGCGTTTGCAGTTCCGCATCCTCGGAACACATCATTTCAACGATGCTTTGAAGAAAACCGGAGTCCAGTATTAGTGGAATGGCTATAGATTCGCGGTGAGATGCAAGCTGGCGAAGCTTTGTCACCGCCTCTCGATGGGCGTTTGGGTCATTTGAACGGAGCCCCTCTATGATTTCAGGTGCAATCTACAGAACACAAAGGGGAATCTCAGTGACACATTCTGGGGTTGTGATACGCATCATGGTGCTCTTACCTGGTTATCATCCGTCGTATATCCATCCAACACGCTTCCATCAATCTGCTCCTCTTTGGCCCCACCGTCTCGGTCAGAGTGGTCTGTTGAACTCTCTATCGCGACGTCTTCTGCTTTCGAGCCCATGCTGACGATCGGGAAATAGAGGTGCGTTTTACGGTCGAAACAGCGAACGGTCTTGGTATACGGACTTTTTTTGGGAACGGACTCGGAGCTCCAAACGCCGTCTGTGGCTTCCGGCTAAGGCATATAGTGGATTGCCAATTTCATCACCTACTGCCAAATCGCTTTCATAAACCGGTCGTGCCAAGAGAAGAACAGTAACAATAGCATTGTTGTCGATTTGGTGATGCCGTTCCGGGCCGGGTTCTCACCGACTTCCAGTCCGCATTATGTAAGATGGACAACCGGCTCCGCATAAATGTTTTCAGATTCCACGCTTGCTACTTGGGCAGGTCGTGTTTCTGCTGTAAGGGTGTTAGTTGGGCATGTCCTGAGTCGGGTCTCCATCGCCGATATAGCTTTCAGTCTCCAATGTGCGCTTTCCACACGTACGCATCCCACATATGTTGCCGTAATTCGTTACGACGTGCAAATATTGAACTCACCCGATAACGAGTTTCGAATAAGTATCAATTGGCCTTCGCAGTCCCGGATATTTATGAGACAATTATTAGCAGTTCGGGATATGAACGAGACAAGTCATAGCGTCGTATCTGTCTGAAGTGCACCTTGGCTTCGCCGCATTAGACGGCTGCGGTTTGTACTAGTTGTTACGCTAGATTTCTCATAGAAAAACTTGATGTGGCTGTCAAATTTTACTGATATGGTAATCGAAACACCGTGCGGACTCGTTCTAGCCCAAAGGGTGTGCCCTCGGATATCGCGTCGGGTTAGCCACACGAGGGCTGCCACCGTTGGTGCTGGACATCATATCAGGATAGCTAGCAGAGGTAGAGATTGCTTTCACGCTCTACCATTAAACTAAGCTAAACGCTTTCAAATCGTTCGGTCTTCGAACAGATTGATCGCATTCAAACGGGACAGTCGTGCGCTCATTTTCAGGTTTCTTCGAGAAACTCGGCCAATGGTGCCCTTCGCTTGGGTACCCTAAGCAGCTTAATGTGATAAGATGAAAGCTACTCGCAGGAATCCAAACAAATCAATTAGGAGTACATTAGTGAGCAATGCGAATCTACGAACACCAGTCAAATTACACCCGCGCCGGCCGCCTGAATTCGGGGAAATAGTCTGTCAAGATTGCTTGGGCGATTTTGTGGACTTCCGTTCGGTATATATCATTCCTGAATCTCACCGCACGGAGTTTTTCTATTCCATCTCCAGCTTTTACCCTCTCCACAGCGCGCTGTCGTCCCTCCCACCGCGTCTTCACGAACATTAGGATCCCTCTGAGCGACGCATCAACGGCACGGGAGTCCTTTAAAGTCAAACCCGAGAAGAACGCTTCAAGAGCATTGGCCCCTAGAAGTGTGTCCAGTATCTCGTGATGTTCTGGCCCCCAGTTCCTAGCTAGGCCGGAAAGAGCCCACGGTGAATTTTCTCTGGCACCGGGATTATCTTCTCGGTCAGATAATATTCTGACAAGAAGGGATAAGATTCCCGCGTCGATCAAAGCTTTGGCATGTCCGAGTCTCTCCAGGACTATGTTTGAAGCGACGAAACATGTATCCTCCAGATCTTGACCGTCCCTAGTAGCTATGCGGGTTTTGAAGGCGTCTAGAACGCCAGCTTTGATAAGTTCTTCCCCGCCGTCTATGCTGCAAAGGATGATTCGGCTGATGCATTGGTGCGCATGCTGCTGGATGTCAGTCTCTTGGGACATGTAGAGCTGCACCAGCCGGGAAATGAGATTCGTCTCGCGGCGTGCTATTTCGACTGAGGCATTGTCCCTTAAGATGTGACTGAGGCTGTGTAGAGACTCGTGCAGAGATTCAGCCGCCTCATTCTTCTGGTATAGAATATATTTGGAGAGAACTGGGATCATCCGTGTCTTCTCCGCATAAAAAAAGGATCAGGGACGCTAGTGAGGGTGAACACGAATTACATACCACTTCATGTTCGGGTATCTCTAACTCATTTGTATGGGCATAAGAGCTTTGGTAACCTCAACCATGCTGGTTCGTTCTAGAGCAAAGGGCGTGCGGTCGGATACAACAAAGTCGGATGATATTACACCCTCGCAGGTCTACTGAATTCCGGGAAGTAAGTTTTCAGCATCTTTTGCACCTGTGTATGCAGTTCCGTTTGATATACGTCTTTCCTACACCTCACCGCGCGGAGCTGCTCGATTCCGCCATTGGCCTTGGCCCTCTCCACAGCGCGCTGTTGCCCGGCCCATTTCGTCTTGACCAAAACGAAGATCCCTTGGAGCGAGATTTCGACCGAGTCGTAGTCGTCGAAAGTTAACGCGGAGCAGAACGCCTCAAGACAGCCAGCCTCGAGAAGCGCATCCAGGATCTCGCGATCGTGACGGTCTTGCCCCCAGTTGATAGCCTGGGTGGAAAGAGTCCACGCGGCATGCTCCCTTGCACCTGATGTATCTCCTGGGTCCGACAATACTTTAACGAGGAGAGGCACGAGCCCTGACTCTATCAAAGCTTCGGCGTGGCTTAGACTATCGAGGCCCATATTTGAGGTCACGAAGCATGCAGAGAACTGGAATCATCTGCTCAGTCTGTGCAAGAAAAGTTTGATTAGAGACGGTAGTGAGGTCAACAGGAATCGCATACAACTTCGAATTCGAGAGACTCTGCCTCTCTTGAGTGGATATAGGAGATAATTGTATTCGCCGCGCGGTATACAGTATTGTTGGGGTACGTCGATGGATCGGCCAGAATATTCAACGGTGGCTTCAGCCCTCCCTCCTGTATCAGCCTCGTTCTCAAGTGCTGAGAATCTGCACCAATGTTCCCCAGTGCAAGTAAGACGTTATCCCGGATATCATTAGACCGGGTCGACGAGGCGAGACCGATAAGCATCGGGATGGCGCCCTCATCAACGACCGCTGATGTTTGGTCTGAAGAGCCACTCGTAATGACGGCCACGATACGAACGGCTCGAGCCTGTAACTCCACATCCTCGGAACACATCATTTTTGTGATAGATTGGTGAAGGTCAGAGTCGATTATTGATTGAATAGCAACGGTTTCACGGTGGTCTGCCAGCTGACGGAGCTTTGTCGCCGCTTCTAGGCGGGTGTTTCGGTCATTTGAACCGAGTCCCTGTACGATTTCGGGCGCAATCTGAAAGCTCAAGGTCCATTTTGATCATCATATAAAAAAGATGCAATATGGGTCACGCCGTTCTTACTCGGTTATTATCCGATAGATACCCGTCTAACACGCTGTCGTCAACCTCCTCGTCTTCGCCACCGTCTCCGATAGACCGGGTTTCTGCATGCTCAGCAGCAATATCTTCCGGTTTCAAGCTCATGTTAGGGGTTAGAGATGATGTTGATTGTCTGAGGGTACAGGAAGGGTTTGCAGGGGTCTTTTTTTTTTGGCACGGAGATCCAAACGCCGCGGATATAATAGCTCTCGGTTACATTTGCGCGTTTCGTCGTAGCCTGCCAAGACAAATAAATTTAGTTCGTAAGGCGTGAAGCTCGACATTACGTCAATAGAGGAACGACTTTCTGCCGGAGACTTCGGCTCGACCTTCTGCCGCCGGCCGCCGCCGGTGTCTCCGCGCCTGCCACGTTTTATTCAACAGGGTTAGATCATCGTTATGTAAGGCGGTAACTCTAAATTGGACACTTTCCCTTTGTCCAGCTGGGACAGTTCCTGCTATGAGGGTTTGGTGGGGCATGTCCGGAATGAGACATTCTCGGACGCGCGGAGGTGCAACGTTGGCTGAGCCGTTATATATTGGTGCGCACCGTTGGTGGTGGCCATCATATCAAAAACAAGCTAATAACAGTAGAGCTCGTTATCGGTCCCATCGCTAGACTAGGCCAAACACGGCTCGGGTTCGTGCTAATACAGATATATCGAGTAATACGGAGGTAGAGAGAGACTCAAGTTTCGCTACACCCTCTCAGGCCGACTGAATTCGGGGAAGTAATTCGTCAGGATGTTCTGCGCCAGAATCTGCAGCGTCGTTCCGTGTATATCCTTCCTGGATCTGATCGCGCGGAGTTGCTTGATTCCACCCACGGTTTTGACCCTCTCTACGGCGCGCTGTTGTTCGCCCCGTGGCATCTGCAAGAAAACAAGAATCGCTTCGAGAAAAACTTCGACATGATCGTCGCCTTCTAAATCCAAGGCCGAGCAGAGCGCTTCGATACAGTTGGCCTCCAGCAGTGCGTCCTGGATATCCGAAACGTCTTTCGCCCATTTCCGAGCTAGGTTGGAGAGAGCCCATGCCGCATCGATCCTGATCTTGGAATCTTCTTCTTTATCTGTCACTACTTTGACAAAGATGGGCACGAATCCCGATAGAATCAACGCCATGGCGTGATTGGAAGCTGCGCCTGCCATATTTGAAGCAGCGAAGCATGCGTTCTTGCGAACTTGAGCGTTCTCAGAGACGATGCAAGCTTTCAAGGCGTCTAGGATGCCGGCGTTGATCAGGTCGTTCGCACGATCTGCGCTATAGATTATGATTTGGTTGACGCATTGCAGTGCGTTATGCTGAGTTGCGCCCACTTCGATGGTGCAGAGATGCACAAGCCGGGGAATGACCTCCGCCTCGCGAGCTTTGTCGACCGAGGCCTTGTCCACTAATATGCGACAAAGGCTCATCAGGGAAGCTTCAAGCGATTCAGCCATCTCGTCTTGCTCGCTCAGAACGTATTTTGACAGGACTGGAATCATCTGCGCGGTCTATGTAATCAAAAGTTCGATCAGGGAAACCGATGGGCAAAGAGGAACTGCATACCACGTCATATCTGGGCACCCTTCCTCCAGCGGGATCAGTATAGTTCCTGATAGCATGGGCAGCCCAGTGTATGGTACTTTCCGGGTACTTCGAGGGGCAAGCCAAAACATCCAAGGGCGGTTTCAGCCCTCCTTCGCGAAAAACTCGGTCCCTCAAAGGCTGAGAGTCTCCTCCAATATTCCCCAGCGCAATGAGAGCGCTATCTCGAAGGTCGTCGGACTTGGTCGATGAGGCGAGACCAACAAGCTTTGGGACGACACCTCCAAAGGCGAGTGCGAATGCCTGCTCTGTCGTTCCGATGGTGATGGCGACTACTAGTTCAAGGACTTGCTCTACTAATTCGACGTCGTCGGAAGCCAGGAGCTCGATGATGGTTTGGAAAAGCCCCGAATCGTATATTTGTTGAATGCCCACGGCTTCTCGGTCATCTGCCAGTTCACGAAGTTCGGTTGCTGCCTCCAGACGTGCACTTCGATCATTTGAACGGAGTCCTTCTACAATGTCAAGCGCAATCTATACACAAAAGGTGATTTTCATTAACATATAAGAGACGTGCATTACTTGTTATATCTCTCCTTACCTGGCTCTCGTCCGTAAGGTCTTCAGGGAGACTTGATTCAGGGAAATACTTCTTAAGAATGTTTTGCGCCATCGAATGCAACTGTGTTCCGCGTATGTCATTTCTAGACCTGACCGCACAGAGTTGTTTGATCCCTTCCCCATCTTTGACCCTCCTCACGGCGCGCTGTCGCCCATCCCACTGCGTCTTCACAAGAACGAGGATCCCCTTGAGCAACTGCTCAACTGCGTCGTATTCCTTTAAAATCAACGCCGAGCAAAACGCTTCGAGACAATTCGCCTCCAGAACATGGTCCAGGATCTCGTAATTCTCCTGCCCCCAGATGATGAGGTCGGAGAGAGTCCATGCCGCCTTGTTCCTGGCTCCGGAATCATCGCCTTGGTCCAATAATACTTTGACGAGAAGAGGTACGAGGCCCGCTTCGATCAGAGCCAGGGCGTGGCTAAGACTTTCGGTAATCAAATTCCCGGCGTTGTGGCATGCATCCACTCGATCTTGACCGTCCTCAGACACAATACAGGTTTTAAAGACGTCTAGAATGCCGGCGTTGATCAGGTCTTGCGCGCCGTCTTTGCTGAAATCAATGATTTTGCCGGCGCATCGATTTGCATGTTGTCGCGTTCCATTTTCTGAGGAAGTGCAGAGATGCACCAGTCGTGGGATGAGATTCGTCTCGCGTGCTTTGTCCGCTGAAGCCTCGTCCACCACAATGTGATGGAGACTGTGTAGAGAATCTTGAAGAGATTCGGCCGTCTCGTCCTGCTGGTAAAGAATATATTTGGGGAGAACTGAAATCATCCGTTCAGTCTGCGCAAGAGAATTCGATTAGGGACGCTCGTGAGGTAAACGGGAGTTACATACCACTTCATCTGCGGGCATCTTTCCCTCGTATCCATGAGTGTAGCAGCTTAGAGCATTCGCTGCGCGGTTTAGAGTCTTGCTTGGGTACGTCGATGGGTTGGCCAGAACATCCAATAGTGGCTTCAGCCCCCCTTCCTCAACCAGCTTCGTCCTCAAGTGCTGAGAATCTGCACCAATATTCCCCAATGCAAGGAATACGTCATTCAGAATGTCATCAGAGTTGGTCGATGAAGTGAGGCCCGTGAGTTTCGGGATGACACCCCCTTCAACAAGTGCTGACGTTTGTTCTGAAGAACCGCTCGTGACCAAGGTCACGAGACGAACGACTTGGACTTGTAACTCCGTGTCATCCGTACATATCATTTCGGTGATAGTCTTAAGAAGGTCTGAGTCGATGATTGATTGGATGCCAGCGTTTTCGCGTTGATCTGCCAGTTGGCGGAGCTTTGTCGTCGCCTCCAGTTGAGCGTTTCGGTCATTTGAGCGGAGTGTTTGGACGATTTCGGGCGCAATCTAAGTACCAAAGGTCATTTCCATTAACACATGAGAGAGGTGCAACCCGCGTCATGCCGTTCTTACACGCTTATCATCCGTCATATACCCGTCTAACACACTTTCATCTATCTTCTCCTCTTTAGCGCTCTCGGCCTGCTCAAGGCGGTTTTCTCCGTCCTCCATCACTGTATCTTCGGTCATGGTGCTCATGTTAGCGATATGGGGCTGGAGTTGTGTGCTGGATGGTTTGTGGGGAGCCTTATATCTCCGACACGGGACACTTCATGCCGTTTCCTCAGTTATAAAGTGTTTTGTAATGGCGCATTTCATATCTGGTACTCAGCCAGATTGTGTCGTAAAGCTGTCGGCCCGGAGGCTTGCCAAGGAAATGGCAGGAATATCTTTCTCCCTGCGGACTTCGATCTGACTCTCGTTGGCACCCCTGGGTCACTCGTGTCAGTGTTATGTAAGATGGAGATAATTGGGCCGCGGTTCTCATTTCGACGGGTCACGCTTTCCCGAGCTCGTGATTCTGTTGTAATGACGGGGTAATAATAATCCTGGCAGTCGTGTTACTGGATGAGGGAGTGGAGCAAATCGGCGGTTACCGTCATGTGGGGCCCCGTCGAACGTTGTTGAGCGGGTTACCTTCCCCACCGCGTGCCCACTTTCTGCTTGGAGTCTGGACTTATATAAACCGATTTCAGTAACTACCATATCAAGACTCTTTACAAAGACTTCAAGCTCAACATAAGGTTAACTAGTACATTGATTAGGATCCTATATCCGTTCTATCACAAAGGACTCGGAGGGAAGAGGACGAATCTAGGCAAACCGATGTGTAAATACATTACATCCGAGCGGGTATACTAAATTCGGGGAAATGGTCTGTCTTGTGCGCTCTCGCTCGGTATATATAATCGCCCCCCCCCTGAAACTTACCCTACCCAGTAGCTCTCCTTGCCAGGGAAATGCACCTATACGGTTCGGCCGACGCATCCAAGGGCGCTACGCCGCGTCTCAGTCTCTTCGGAAGCGCGGGGGATACACGAGCTACCTAGAATAAGAGAGTCTGTTTTCATAAGCATAGATTGGAGTGCAGGCTACATCATGTCAGTCTTACTCGTTCATCTTCTGTAGTACACCCGTATAATACACTGTATAATCTTTCCTCATTGGGCTCCTCTTTGGCTGAGTGGTTTTCAACAGTCTTCATTACAGCGACATCGGTCTTCATATCCATGTGATTGTACTTTGTCGTGCTCAAGCTTCACAGAATTTGCGGGTAAAGTGTCTTGGCTTTGAGTGTTTCATAGCTTTTGATGCCAAGTAAAGCTCTTGTGAAGCTCCTGGAATTCCAGGAAAAGATCTATCCTTCGCGCTGAGACTTCAATTCGATGTGCATAGACCGCCGAGTCTAAAAGAATACGGAAACAGACAGCTCGGATTTAACAAGTATATAGCGTTTCTCGACACCAAGACGGAGATTAAAGGTAGCGTTGCCACATTTCTCTCCTTCATCAGCTGGCGCGTAATGATCTAGATTCGCTCAGGTGAGTAGCAACACACAAATTATGCATTTTCCCTCTTGTATGAACAGGGGTTGATTATGGCACCTAAACCCTAGGCCACTTCGAGAATTCCGGAAAATAAGCTTCTAGAATCTTTCGAGCCACCTTCGCAGCTTCCGTTTTTCGAGTGCTGCTTCTCATCATCACATCACGAAGACGGCGAGGCCCATCCAATTCGTTAAATCGCTCCAGAGCTCGTTGTCTTCCATCCCACTTGGCACCAAGGATTTGGGCCATCATTTCAATTTGAATAGCAACCATGCAGGATTCGTCGGAGAGGAGCCCCTGGGATACTGCCTCAAGGTAACCCGCCTTGATCATTGGGTCAAGAAGTTCGATTTGCAATATGGCTGTTCGGGTCATATTGAGCGGAACATTTGCTGCTTCCCGCTTGAGGGCCAGATGCTCCTCGGAATGCGATAGAATGTGAAGGATACGGGACAAGAGGGGAGACTTCGCGAGAGCTCGGACGAGTGAGGAAGGGCCACAGGCAAGCTCGGCTACTGCGGAGTAGGCCGTGCGTCGACTTAGAGAATACTCGGCGATGCAGGAGTCCAAGACTTCCAAGCAGTTGGCATCCATCATTTCCTGCACGGCGTCGTCGCCTCCGCGGCTCATGTGAATGATGAGACGAAGGACGTGCTCTCGCAAGCGAGTATCCTTTGCCGTGCAAAGCTGAACTATTAGGCGAGTGATTCCTCCCTTGAGAATTGCAGCTGTTACATCGCATTGATGAGAAAGCTGTTGGAGGGCGATGACCGCTTCCGTGAGGGACTCGGAGATGCCATCCTCATTCTGGCGAATGAATGTGGTTAACACATTGACTGTTTGGGCGGCCTGCGAGAAAAACTATCAGCGAGGGCAGGAGAGAGGACTCCAATATACTGGCACACCAATTCGGCATCTGGAAAACGGTCATATTGAAGTGTCGCTGCACTTCCCACTGCCCATGCGGCGGATTCCACGCAATTTTTCGAGTGATCGCCTGGATCACGCAGGACGTCCAGAGCGAGCTTGAATCCACCGTCCCGAATTGTAACAAATCTCAAGTGTTTGGAGTCTCCGAGAAGGTTTCCGACTGTGATCAAGATGTTGACCCTGACGTTATCTGGGCTGATAGGGAACAGTGTTACGGGCTTCGGGACTACACCGGCCTCAACCACGGTCAAAATCTGCTTCGTACTTCCGGCCGTAATGTTGACCACAATACAAGTTGACTCCCAAAGAAAATCAAGATCATCCAATGAGAGCATTTTGACAATCTCTGGAAGCAGACCAGAATCGATGACGGGTTGGACGACCTCATGCGGTTCCCATCGTTGGCATTCTAGTAACCGTCGGATCTTGATTGTGGCTTCGAGTCGAGTACTTCGGTCTGCAGAATGAATCGCCTCGACTATCTCGGAGTGGATCTGTTATTCCTTTAAGTCATCGGTGTATCTTCCCCGGATTCGTTGGTATGCAGGTCTTACCCGCTGATCAGTCGTAACGTACCCTTCCAACTCGTTTTCGTCTAGTTCTTCTTCGGATACCTCATCTTCCGTTCTTTTTTCGTCGTTATCCAGCGTACGGTTTGCTAGGCTTTCGACTAGAGCGCTCGTAGTCATGGCTACCGTAACGGATGGCGATGTTTCACTTGAGTTGCGGGGGTAACACTTAAAAGCCTGGTGGAAGATATGAGTCAATAATCGAAGCATTTGCTTTCGAATGTACTGGCTTTGGTATGGTAGTCGCTTCTAAGTGACTCGCTTTGGGAGTGAGTGGGTTCATGGCGGAGCAGGCCGGCCACGGTTGGATTATCGACTGCCCTGTGGTTTGCTAACAACTCGGAACAAACTCGAACTCCTCCACCAAGCCCCTCCACATAGAGAGAAGGCGGCCATATAAAACGTGCAAAATATCTCCCGTTCGCACAGCGCCCATTTCCATACCTCTGTTTTCGACGCTCTCCGAACATGAACAATTGCAAAAGGTGGGAGAAAGCTGTGCGCTGGAGTCAGAGGAAGCGTGTGTCTCGCGCAACCATTTCTAGCCGGAGACGACTAAAAAAGGAAGGATAGTGATCGCCGAGTTGACTGAAGATAAGCTTGAGAGGGACACGGTTGCGCGGCGGATAGACGAACATAACTGGTTCCTGTATTGTGTGGTTGCGCCTCGCCATGAGCTTTGGTCCCCCTTATTCCTCAATTAAATACCTGAAACAGCAGATATTAGGTCCATCCGAGACGATCAAGAGATACTCTACTACATACGAAACAGGAAGCCCGATCTCTAGTGCTTCTTCAGTGTACAAAAGGCAGATGAGATACCAAATGTCCAGACTCTTGCATGTTGAGATGATTCAGGAAAGTGTGCTTTTAGGATCATTTGTGCCATGTTTCCGATAGCCTGGTCTCGAAAAGCTACACCGTCTCGTATATCCCGCAGACGGCTAACTCCTCCTGCTGCATTCAACCGTTCAACCGCCTGCTTCTGGCCCTCCCAATCCTGGCTCACGAGAGCTATGATAGCCTGAAGCGCCAGTAACGAGTCATTGTAGTCTGAGGGTTGCAAGACTGAGCAAAACGCCTCGATGCTGCCGGCTTTGATGATGAAGTTCAGTTCTTCATCTCCACTCGCCTTGCCCGACAGAGTCGAGAGAGCCAAGGTCGCTCGATACCTTAGCTCGGCGTACTCCTCTTCGTCAGAAACCACTCTGGCCAGAGCAGGCACGACGGGTGATGGGATGAGAGACTCGACGTGTGCAGGTATGCTGCTGACTATGCAATCGACAGCGCGGCACGCCACCGACCGGTGTTCGAAATGCGGCGAAGTCATGGCAAGGCCGAGAGACTCTAGGCCTTCAGCGTCAATCAAAGCGTCAATTCCATCGAGGCCATGAAACGTGAAGGCGGTGAGGCATTCGAGGGCGTGGTACTGGACGCGCCGTGAACTTGAGGTGGTGAGTTGCACAAGTTGATCTGTGATTCCTGTATCGACTGCCGCAATCGTAGTGGGCCTGTCTTGGATAACTCGTGCAAGCGTCATGAGCGCATCTTCGAGTGACTGTGATGGCGCGTTCTCCGTGCTTTCAATGAACGTGGCGAGAGCGGTTATCATCTGGTGTGTCTGAAAATGCCAAAAGTTAGAAATTTGATATCGAGGACCCTGATGCCACTTACAAGGTCCTCGTCGAGTGGGCCATCAAGGTTATGGCGCGTGCAAAAGACCAGAGCCTGAGCAGCTGCGTCCACGACCGTATCCGCGTAATCTTCCGGGTTTTCCAGGACCTCCAGAAACAATGTAAACCCGCCTGCTTCAATGACCGCATCCCGCAAAGGGAGGGAGTCTGCAGAAATGTTCCCCAACAACAACAGGGCAACCTCCTTGGCCTCGTCGGACTCGCTTGAGAATAGGGAAACGAGTTTGGGAATTGCTCCCTCTTCGGCGACTGCGGATATCTCCTCTGAGCTGGACACAGTGACTTCGAGCAAGATGGATGCGGAACACCGCAGTAGTTGAAGGTCTTCAGCGGAGAGCATTGCGACGAGACCATAGAGGAGACCACAGCGAATGATTGACTGAATCGTGTCTTTACGGTTTTTTGTCAACAACCTTCGGAGGTTGGTGGCCGCTTCTAGGCGAACGGAGCGGTCCTCGGAGCGGATATCATCTATAATTCTCTGTGAAATCTTCAGAAATGACCATATCCGTTAGTGCATGCGAATAGCACAGCTATCAGGCTTTGCGTTTCACCGGCCGTGATTGTGTCGTAGGCAAGCCATCAAAACCTGGATTAGCGAGAGTGTTGTCCGACATGTCTGGCACAGACGAAGAGCTGGGACAAAAGGCGAGGGACTTTTTACTTCGAGCCGAGGCAAGTGACTGCAATATCTTTCGAATCTCCGACGAGAGACTTGGTGTTGGTGAGTTGGACTGCTTTCTGTCCGTGATAATGTTGACTGAGCTGAAGAGCCGGAAAATGATCGAGTGACGATATGCGAGTGGACGTTAGATTGGCATGGGCCGGTCGATGTTGCAGGTTGGTGGCGACGAGCGTCACGGTTGGGCACACCTGGCAACAAGGCGGAGACGACGGGTTTCTCTTTTCCCATCACGGCACAGGGAATCTCGCGAAGCGGAAGCTCAACACTAGAAGGTTATCCATCCTCTGGACCAAAGTTGGCTGACGCAGGAAAACAGTCCTTAGTCTCTTTTGAGCTGTTGCTTCCTGGTTTAGTGCGCTACTATCCGGGTCCGCAAAGACAACCCATCTGCAGCACAACTTGTGCAGATGTTCCGGCATCAGAACACCGACCCGCGCGAATGGAGACTCAGGCCGTGGTGATGGAATCGGATGCCGAATCCCGTGTCTAATTAAAGTGGCTTGTTGCCTTGGCGTCGGCCGAGAAAATCACCGACACTCTAGCTCAGCGTTAGAAAACGTCTAGAATTTCTCGGGAGACCTGCACTGCTAACAATTAAGGGAAAAAAGGAGCTGTCGTGGCCGATATGTGAGCTTGAGGAGCAATGGAACGAGCGAGCGAGGCCCCGAGATGCAAGTGTGCCTGAGTGACGTGGTCGGCATCGGATCCGAAATGCTTGGTCAAAACCCTGGTGACGCCACAAACGACCTTCCGGTTCGCTTTTCTATTTGTCACTCGTCAACCCCACTGCATCCATGAAGGTACCTCGCGTATGGGAGTTGGATCTCCCTTAGGTCTCCGCTGCAGTTCGGAATTGTGGCATGTATGGGGACGCTAACGGGGTCAAACTAAAATGAAATCAACACCCCACAAGTTGCCTATTAAGCATAAGCGAGAAATCGTTATCACGCGATTGGCTGACAAAGGAGATTGTACGAAGAAGGCCAGTAATCGAGACTAAAGGAAATCCCAAACTCGACGGAGCAAGCGGATGTGGCTTAATTGAAGCGCCAGGGCTGGTGCAAGGCTCTACATGTAGGAAACCCCGTCTTCGATAGTTCCAGAATTCTAAGGGTATAGAGAGTTGCTTTATTTGACTCGTTTCTGGCTAGGACTGCCTCTACACCCGGCGAGGTTTCGAAGCTTCTGGGAAATAGGCTTTCAATAATTGACCTGCTATGCGCGACCCTTCCCATCCGCCGGTCCCTGGCCATCCGCCTCTCCCTCCCCATTGTTTCAACCAGACTCGGCGCAACAATCTTACCCCATCCGAATCTTCTAGCCGGTCTATCGCGTCGTCCGCCCCACTCCATGGTGTATCAATGAGATGCTCGATTATGCGAGCGGCTTCGTCGACCTGGTCCCCGTCCTGGTTCCGCAACGCTTCGCAACAGGCCTCGACGCAATCGACCTCAACGAGTGAGGTGAAGAAGCCGCGTCTTTTCTCGCCTTGTTCTGCAAGGTTCTGGAGGACTTTCAACGCTTCAAGCTGGACTTTGGCTTCCTCCTCTTGATCTGTGACCATTTCGATGAGAAGGGGTAAAATCGAAGATTTGACGAGGACTTTGGCTTCACGCGCCGTGGCCATGGCGATATTTGATGCGACTAAGCAGGCCTCCTTTCGGGTTTTGGCATAGTCGGTGATGCAAGTTTGGAGAGCTTCCAGAATATCATTGTCAAGAATCGATTGCAGCGGTCTCCCTCCCGCATAAGCAAATCGGGATACCAAATATAATGCGTCCTCCCGTAGATCATCGTTTTTGGATGTGCAAAGCTGAACGAGAAGGGGACAAGTTCCAGCTTCGAAGATCATATTGGCTGATTTGGAGCTGGAGCAAATTCGGCGAAGGGCTTTGACGATAGTCGTGAATAGCTTGCCCTCGTTTTTCTGTAGAATCAACTTGCACAATATCGGAATCGCCTCGCTAAACTGTGGAAGGACGGCCAGGTCAGAAACCCCTTTCGCCTTACTCGATCAGAAATACTTACAGTCGAGGTTTTAAGTGGAACTGTACAGGTCTCCATAACCCACGCTGCGGTGTTTACTGTTGCTGGAGAAATTTGCGCGGGGTCGGCCAGAATGTCTAACGCGGGTCTGAAGGCGCGTTCTTTCAGGAAGACATCCCGCAACGTAGGCGAATCTCCTGCGATATTGCCTAACGCTAATAGAGCGTTGCGTCTGACGTCTCCTACATCGGAAGCGGAAGCAGCAACTTGAACGAGCCGCGGGAGGGCACCTGCAGAGACAGCAGCCCATCTCTGTTGAGACGTCCCGAGCGTGACATTCAACAGAATCCAACTTGCTTCCGAGACTAAGGCGCCGTTGGACGAGGATAATGTATCGATGACGTTCGGAAGGAGACCCGAGTCGACGACGGCTTGCACGGTGGCATCCACCGAGCGCTTTTTGTATCGCAGCAAGTGGCCGACCTTGGTTACTGATTCCAATCGCAGATGAAGACTTGGAGATTGTATTCCGCTGACTATATCTAGTGCAAGCTACCTAGCTGTGAGCTTAGGTAACCTTCCTCATGATTTGAAGCTCCACCCACCAGGCCATCAAGTGTGATGTATTTGTTCAACTCGATTTCAAGTGATTCTTCGTCCATTGGAGAGCTAGATCGGAGAGTTGGTGTTCCTACGTCTTTCGGAGCAGTATTTGCGACGCGTGCAGTCTTGAAGGAATTAAACTTGTTGACGTGGAGAAGTCTGCAGCGTCAGGTGATCGGTCCCAGGCGCCTTGTTGTCTTGCCTTGCTGCAACCCCTCAGTCACTACTTAAGGAGCGGACGCGGTGCGGCATAATTTGGCTTCCAAATGACTCGAGCCGACGTGACCGATTGTTTCACGACGGAGGGAATGTATTCGGGCATTTGAACCCTCTTCCAGTCAGGTGAGTCGGACTTGGCATCGAGATCCTACTTAGGGTTCACCTAGAGCCCTGCTCAAAGAAATTGAAATTTCTTCGTCGTCCACGGTTGCGTGTTCAAATGACTGCGAGGGACGTTGCCGTTGACTCTTCACGTGCGTCAGTTGTGATCTTCGGTTGCATAGCCGATATATCGTACCATCTCGTCAGCCTAAGTTGAAATGTACAGCTCTCTATGCTGAATAAACAGCTTACACTCGGGGGTACTTAAGACGATCGGGAAAGGAGGTTTTGTTAACATTCTTTGAGCTATTCCCGCTGAAACCCCAACGGGCCCAGGGTCTGCACCTCACATCACAAAGGCAGCGAATCCCATCGGAACCCTTGAATCGTTCCATCGCCTCTACGTGACCAGTCCATTCCGTCTGCATGAAACACTCAGTCCCCTTTAAGAAAAGGTCTCCCGTTCTACTGACTGCCAAGGGCAATATTGCCTGCTGCACACCACGCCAAGGCAAAACTGAAGGACGTCAAGAAACCCAATCTCGAGAGCGGCCTGAATACGGCGTTTCCCCGACCTCCACGTGACCACTCCATTCCGTCTGCATGAAACACTCAATCCCCTTTGAGAAAAGGTCTCCTGTTCTACTATCAAGAGCAGTAATTCAGTTAAGCCCTCGACACACTTCGCTTCGATTGACCAGAGGCTCCAAAAGCTGAGGCTTGGACGATGCCTTTTTTGCTGCATTCGAGAGTGCCTGGGCCTTGAGTCGTAGGCAACTGTCTCGTCAATGGCGATCTTCGCAATCAGAGGTACGGAGGAAGATTGGACAGCCGCTGCGGTTCGGAATTGTGGCATGGCGATGCTAAGGCCATCGAAATACAGTGCCGCAAGCTATTAGCATCTCGTCGCTACGCGATTTACCGACAAGAGAGATTTTACCAAGAAGGCCGGTAATCGAGGCTAACGGAAATCCCAAACACGGTGGAACAAGCGGGTGTGGCTTAATCAAAGCGCCAGATATGGTGCAAGACTTTGTAGGAAACCCATTCTTTCATACTCCCAAAACTCTTAGTCTATGAAGAGTAGCTCGGGTTGGTTGATTGGAATCGGTTCTAATTAAAAGGCGCCGCTATGCCCAGGCGGGCCTCGAGGTTTCGGGGAAATAGGCTTTCAATAGTACATGTGCCATGCTCGAGTCATTCCCTCTGCTCTCTTTCAATCCGTGCCTCCAGACTCGGCGCAACGATTTTACCCCACCCGAATCTTCTAACCGTTGAATTGCATCGTTCGCTCCACT
>WSTX01002788.1:0-18257 GCA_019633405.1 Tulasnella sp. 408 | reverse complement strand
GGGATTTCAGATACAGCTTGCAATGAATCAGCAAATGCACCTCCGGATGGTACGTGTTGATTTTTGGCGAGTCGTACCGTGGATGTCGGGTAGCTAACGAGGGCGCTTCGCTTAGATGATGCAACAAGCCCAGCATGGTCAGATTAGCAGTATGCGAGCAGCTGCGAATGGAACTCCGGTCCAACCAACGGGAAATTCTGGAGCAAGTGCCTCTCCGCCAAGTCAAGGGTAGTGATATCTAGTAAGGAGTATGTAGGCTCCGTGCTGTTGGATTTCCCTCGTAAAGTTTGTTTTCATGGATGTAACGCTACTACTCTGTTCGCCTATATTAGAACGCCTTCAATCTGTATGCTTGCGGTGAACCGGGTTTTTCCGCACCGAGAGGACGTAGGTCACAACAGTTCATCATAATATTGAACGTCCTCATACCAAAGGAAAGGGTAATAATTGGGGAATTGTAAGATTACTAAGCCATGTCAATATCAAATGTATCCGGTACTCGTAAGAGGAAAAGCTGGTTGTACAAAAAAGCGCTAGAGGGCATTAAAGCTCTTGCAGCGGGGGTGACTCCCAATTCATTTACTGCTAAACGAGTAAAGTTACCACCGATTTTCATATATTACGTCGTCGGAAAATGTAGGCTTACGTAGCGATAGTCGTAGTCGTAGTAAGTTCCACGGTAGCCGTACTTTCTCCTTGTGGAGCTTATGGCGAAGAGAGAAACGATGAAGGTGACGGCAGCAAGGGCAAGGGCGGTCCAGGCGAGAGCTTCAACAGTCTGAAGCTCACGGCAGCTAGATGAGGAGTGTGAGAATGGTCATCAGTCTCCTGGTCGACGTAGTAGAACCCGGGGATGAAAGAGCACTCAGCACGTACAGGGAGATGGAGGGCGCTCCGTCGCAATTGCCACCCCACCTGACCTGCCTCCAGAGCTCAGCGCCGACAGCCCAGAATATGATGGTCATCAAGAGCCAGAGAGCGGAGCTCGCAATCGAGGCGAGGAAGAACATCGCTCGAGCAAAGATGAACGCGACGTAAGCCAAGCCGAAGAAGACGGTCCAGACAGCGCAGAACATGAGGTAGTCGAGGCGCGCCTTGAAGTCGTCAGAGGTGTACCCTCCTCTGCCACCAGGGTAGCCATCGCGGTCGAACGTGCTGTGAGAGGGATGTTAAGCATGGCTAGGTTGCGGCGGAGAGTCGAGGGTGGGCAACGTACTGGATGAGGTACGCGACGAGACCGAGCTCTGCAGCACCGACTGCTGTGAGGAGGATGAAGAGAATGGGATGATATCCGGCCATTACAGGTGCTGCTGCGTGGACTATGGGTCAAAGAGCTCGGGGAAGTTCGTGATTATTCGCGAAGGGGAAGGAGTCGTAACGTAGGAGGGGCAGCTTGGTTAGAGACATCTCAAAGCAAAAAGCCCCGTCATGGATTTAAATATCTTGAAAGGCATTTGCGATGATGAAAGCGCCGAGAGCAAGTGAAGGACGGAGATCTGCTGCTGACGTCACGATCGTTTCATTAACCTTGGAGAGGCACACACAAGCCTCACCCTTCATTGCCTTGGCAGTTCTGAGAGCCAAAATATGGAGCAAATGCCTCTCCGCCAAGCCATGGATCTGATAACGAGTGTCGGTGCTTTCGGATTTCTCTCGTATGGCCTGGTTACATGCATGCATGGTTATAAAGTTAGAACGCTTCTCCAACGACTTGCGATAAAGGGCAACTATTAATGATACCCCCCCACCCCACAGCAACCAGGGGACACTCAGGTAAATACAACAGTTCATGAATATATTAAACGTTTTCATAACTAAAGGAAAGGGTACTAATTGTGGTATTGTAAGAACGGGAAGCAAGATCAAAATGAAAGGCATCCGGTATTCGAAAGAGGAACGTTCGTTATACAAAATTAAATACGTAGTGCTACAATGAGGAGGGTATTAGAACGCTTGAAACGGGGAGCGATTCCCACATCATTTACTGCGAGACAGGTGAAGTTAGTACTCCTTGTCAGATAGTAAGTCGTCCGAAGTCTAGGCTTACGTAGCGATAGTCGTAGTCGTAGTAGGTTCCCCGGTAGCCGTGCTTTCTCCTTGTGGAGCCGATAGCGAAGAGGGAAACGATAAAGGTGAAGGCGGAAAGGCCAAGCGCAGTCCAGGCAAGGGCTTCAACAGTTTGAAGTTCACGGCAGCTAGAGACAAACGTGTGGGAATGATCATCAGCCGCCGAGGTTGACTAAGGGATCGTCGAGCGAGAGGAACTTACAGAGAGATTGCGGGCGTTCCATCACAATCACCACCCTCCCTGACTTGCCTGAACAGCTCGGCGCCGACGGCCCAGAAGATAACAGTCATGATGAGCCAAAGGGCAGAGCTTGCAATCGAGGCGAGGAAGAAGAGAGCTCCGGCGAGCATGAACGCGATGTAAGCCAAGCCGAAGAAGACGGTCCAGCAGGCGCAGAACATGATGTAGTCGAGGCGCGCTTTGAAGTCGCGGGAGGTGTAGCCTCCTTTGCCGTCTGGGTAGCCATCGCGGTCGAACGTGCTTTACGAGGAATGCTAAGCACTAGGTTGCGGTGAATGGCTGACTTTGGACAACGTACTGGATGAGATACGCGACGAGACCAAGCTCTGCTGCACCGACTGCTGTGATGAGGATGAAGAGAAGAGGATGATATCCAGCCATTACGGGTTGTCACTTCGTTAGCTTTGCGTCAAAACACTCGGGAGGCTCGTGATTATTCGTGAACGGGGAGGAGTCGTAACGTAGAGGGGCGTTTCGGTTGGAGACTTTCGAAAACGAGGCTCGGTCATGGATTAAATATCTTGATACTAGTTGCTATGATGAAAGCGCTGCGGCCGTAAGGGAAGAGCGAGCGGAGCGGAGAGGTGCAAGACGGGGATTGGGCGCTGACGTCATCGTCCCATGACGTTGGAGAGGCGCCGCGCACAAGCCGGACCCACTCGACCTTAGCAATTCTTAGAGTCAAAATTTCTGGAAATTTTGGTTGATAAGAACCAATGCTGCGGGTTACGTCGTCCAAGAGACTGGTGCTCCGTAGTTCGTTTGGCCGGAAAAACAAACGCCACCTGGGCTGCACAAGTTATGACGCCGAGGGTGCGGACAACAAGGTAGTGGGAGCCCTCGAAAAACGTGAAAAGAGGAGCATTGGACAGGGACAATATGCACACATTTAGGGCAGGCCCTCTGTCGTCATTCGGGATCGGGGAGATGCTCGGCCAGGGACTCGGCCGGGTGGACCGTAGTGACCGAGAAGCGTTCGCGCAGAGTGTAATTCATAGAAGAGGGTGCTGTAAAGTTGAAGAGATACATGTTCTGACCTTGTGTAGTCGTGAGCTGGACGCGGGACCGGGGCTACCAGGTTTCGAGTGAGGCTCGGAGCCTGTCCACTCTTGAGGCTTAATGCCATTCGGGGAAAGGATAAGTCCACTACACAACCTGTTTAAGCGCAGCTGGGATCTTCTTTCATGCCTTAACTTGGTTGAGAAAGCGAAGGAATACCTTTCCAGGGAGGGGATGACCGGCATAACCGTGGGAGTGTCGATGCTGAGCTCATTGTTTGCTTGTTCGATCCCACGTCCCGTGACGTCTTCGAAATTGCGGCTCGTGCCTTCTTGGGTTCAACGGCGTAATTTTACAGTTTTCTTCTCCCTCACTCTCCCTCCCCTCTCTAGTTCCCAAATACCCCGTACGGCGACATGGCTCCTCCTCATCTTATGACCCTTGCCGACCTCAGCGTCGCCCAGATCAATCGTTCGCTCGCCCATGCCGCCCACCTCAAAAAGCTGTCTCAGCCCGTCCTGAAGCCGAACGCCACCACGACCAAGCTTCCTTCGAACTCGCTTCAACACAAGTCCATCGCCTTGTTGTTCTCAAAACGCAGCACTCGAACGCGGGTCTCCGCCGAGACCGCTGCCGCGCTGTTGGGAGGGAGAGCGTTGTTCCTCGGCAAAGAGGACATCCAGCTCGGAGTGAACGAGAGCGCCGGTGATACCGCCAAAGTCATTGGTAGCATGTGCCAGGGAATTTTTGCTAGGGTCGGAGAGCACGAGGAGATTGAGGTAAGTCGAGGAAAAATCTGCTCCATACGTCAACGGCCTGGGGAATCGGCTTTCGTCGGTCTTACCCTCCCTAACGTACCCTGACTCTCTACGTTCTGCTCTCGTAGGAACTCGCTCGGCACTCTCCAGTACCAGTCCTCAACGCTCTTTCTTCCTTATGGCACCCAACGCAAATCATGGCCGACCTGCTCACCTTGCACGAGCACGCACACCTCTTCTCCGGCGCATCCTCCTCCAAAGGCAACGCTCCCGAAGGCCTACCGGCTCTCCCACCGCTTACAATCGCATGGGTCGGAGATAGTTCCAACGTCCTTCACGACATGCTCGTCACCTACCCCCGATTGGGACACAAGATTCGGGTCGGCACGCCTTCGAACCCCAAGTACCACGCTCCCTCAGCGGTCTGGGACCGTATCAAGGAAGTGAACTGCGAAAAGGGCATCTTCTGGACGGACGACCCGAGGGAAGCAGTCAAGGGTGCGGACGTCGTCGTCACCGATACGTGGTACGTGGCATAAATTTCGATCCGCTCGTCGTTCCCCTAGAGATTGACAGGTTTGGACGTGCCAGGATCTCCATGGGTCAAGAACACGAAAAGGCGCAACGTCTAAAAGACTTCAATGGTTTCCAAGTCACCGAGCAGTTGTGCAAGGAAGGCGGAGCGAACCCGAATTGGAAGTTCCTCCACTGCTTGCCTCGAAAAGAACACGAGGTCGACGACGAGGTGCGTCAAATATGCATCATCTTTCTTTTCAGCCACCTGATTATCAATCACGGGTTCAAGGTCTTCCACGGTCCTCGATCTCTCGTGTTCCCCGAAGCTGAAAATCGAAAGTGGACCATCATGGCCATGTTCGAGTGAGTAAATTGAAATATCTTCCTCTAACTCGCGCGGGGGAGATCCGCTAACCATTGTCCTTGTCGACAGTCAACTCTTCGGTCATTGGAAGTTGTAATGCAATTAGAGAAACGAGCGATTTGTCTTGATCTCAATGTGACCCTGCAATAGGGGATGAGCAATCCTTTGTGTGCTAGAATATGTCTGGAGAACAACATTGCGAGGCTCTGCAATATTCGCTTATCCGGCAAATCAGTATCCATGCGCTAGGGTCATTATCATATGACTAGAATGAGAATGGATCACCCCCAGTGAATGGGAATGTTGATCGGCGGAGGTGGTGTCAACTGCTCCCCTTACTTCCCCTTCTCCCACTAGATACAATGCTCCTATTTGGAAATCCGGCAACATGTCTTCTCGTTAACACAAGTGAGGCAAATACAGAGCACAAAGCAACGAGGTCGTGATTACCGAGTCGCGTGTCCATACGGACATGAACTGCTTCGGCTTGAGATCTACATCAAACCGGCTCAAAGAAAAGTTCCTGTGGGGTATAGTGGAGAGAAGGGCTCATTAGCTCAGATTTACATGGTGATTTGAAGGATATCTGCATGATTCACCACGTTAATTTCCTGCGCGGGTTTCGATGCTCTGAACCAAATATACTCTTCCACGGACTCGGATGACAACGGCAATAAGCGACCTCCTATCAAGACTTCTATTAGGACAAACTGTGACTGGAAGCGCTTTCGTGAGTACAGCATACCTGATTCACTAATCACCCTAAGAGACATAGCCCATTGGCCATTTGCCGGTCGGGATATCCGCCAGGGGTTCAACAAGAGGGCTCCAACAAACATCGAACCTGGAGATCCAGTTCCCGAGCTTAGGTCGACACCGCATAAGGATAGACCACTAAGTAACAATGGCATTTTATCAGTCGCTCAGCTTCGGGTAAGGTCCATCTACGAACTTGAATGTTGCTGCAGTATCTGCTAAGCTCCACTGCATTCCAAGTGCATCACAGCCCGGTAGCTGATTCTAAAGTTGGTAGAGTTAGCGTCACCAGTACAGAAACAGGTGAAGAGTCCCTTACATCAGGAATGAGAATGGTCAGGGGATCATCGAATGGATCAAGGGCCTCATGCTCAACTTCTAGCGCCTCTACGTCGCGGTTTGTAACCATCACGCGACCCGGATACCTTGGGTCCGTGCACAAAACCTTGGACAAATAATAGATTCTAGAGTCGTCCTCCCTCTTGACTTGAATTCGGCCTCTAACACGACGCCGGTGGAGAATCGGCGCGGCGGCGGCGGATGCGGGTGTTGGGAGCGTTCTTATGCAGGGATCATTAAGGTCTTAGTTCAATCTCCGACACATATAGTGCCAGAACTTACGGTAGCGAAGGACCGTCTTGAATGTTTTGGCCGTACCGAACGAAGATAGCTTGCTGGAGTGAATCCCAATCACCTCGTATCCTGAGGTCGAGAGATGTGTACCATCTTAAAGCACTTCCCACAAAGCACCCCGCTGCTAGTTCAGCAGGCCAATGCGGATCATTGTGCTTGCCAACGTCGAGAGCTCTCTGCCGAACCCAGTGCACGAAATTCTCCGCTTCAGCACCACTGCTTCCAGCGAATTGCAGCCGGTATCTTAAAAGCATTGCTGTTTGGAGCAACCTCCAGCTTCCTTGTGTCTCTTCATTAAGTGCACTCCACCAGAGCATTGCATCTCCTGCTATGCAGACGGCGACGAGGTCTGCGATCCACTGGTCGTCCCGCAGTCTGCCTTGGGCGCGAGCATGCTTGTTGACAGCTGAAATAAATTGCTCGCATTCCTTGAGGTCTCTTCCCCGAAACTCCAGGTTGCTTGGGTCTATTAAAACACGGTTAGCGCGAAAGGAAGGACCGATCGACGGTCGGTGAGGCGGAACATACCTTCTCTCGACATGAGCGCTTTGAACCTTGAATACGATTATTCAATTGGGTCTGATATGTGTGTCTCTGGGTATCTGGCAGTTCCCTGAGTCAGGGTGGGATGAACCACTGGTTTGTCCGTGGCAGTGTCCGGCGGATCTGGCGGATATACGCAAGTTCGCCAGTGCCTGGGTGTGGCCAGCTGAGGCTTGAGCTGTCTCACTCGCACCTGTTAGTGTTGGGCGCCAAGCGGTAACCTACACATCCGGGCGGCTCCGAAAGGGCTACAAGGCCTAAGCGAAGTAATCAAAAGTTTGTGCATATTTAGACAGTCTCTCGTCGTTCCTCTCAGGTTTAGACGCGAACCCGAATTGGAAGTTGCTCCATTGCTTGCGTCAAAAAGAACACGAGGTCGACGACGAAGTGCGTCAACATGCATTACCCCATTTTCCCAGCTAGCTAATGGTCAATCACGAATGCAAGGTCTTCTACGGTCCTCGATCTGTCGTGTTCCCCGAAGCTGAGAACAGAAGTGGACTATCATGGCCATGTTCGAGTAAGTGGATCGAAACGCCTTGGTCTGGTTCGTGCGTCGCTAACCATTTTCCTTAACTCATCATGAATACCAAGATCTTTTTGGGGGGCAAATTCCTCGCTTCCTCTTGGCGCACGGCCGCCCTGCTCAGCGAAGGTGCTGTTTGACTAATTTAACCCCCCGCTCATTTGCCTCCCCGCACCAGATACGGTGCCTCTATTTGACATACAGTCTTTAAAAGCTTTAATTGACGCAATCAGAGCAAATGCAACGCCTAAGGCAATAACCGCAAGTGGACGGCCGAGTTGCGTGAGGATGCGAATACGTATCGAGTTGGCTGGAGCCGACTCAAACCGGCTCAAAGAAAATCTCCTATAATTTATTAAACGGAAGAGTTCATCAGCCCATATCTCCCGGATAATATGAGTACTATCTCATTTACCACTTCCTTCCCGCCGGGCTTTGTGGGTTGGAGCCAAATGTCCGTTGGCGGGAAGCCGGATAAGCCGGGTAACAAACGAGCTCCTATTGAAACCTTAAATTAGAGCGGGGTACTCACCAATGCCCGTCGGCAGTGTACGACAGCAGACCTGATTCACTGATAGCCCAAAGAGACGTAGTGGCTTGACCGTTCGCCGGCCGAAGTATCTTCCAAGGTTTTGTCAGGAGAAGTCCTTGATACAACGGACCAGGGGAGCCAGTTCCTGAGCTCAAGTCAACGCCACATATGGAGATGCCCCTGAGTAGCAGTGGCTGCATGTTAGGCCTCTGAGTTTAGGAGAGTCGGGAGCTACGAACGCGGAAGGAGTCTCTGAATACCACTTCATTCCAAGCGCATCACAGCCCGGAAGTTGATTCTGTAATTCGAGAAGTCAGCTTCATCAGTCCAAGAGGTGGCAAGAGGCCACTTACATCAGGAATGAAGAGGGTTCGGGGATCATCAGACCGAGGCAGGGAGTCATACTCAACTTCGAGCGCCTCTGATAAGCTTGAGGTGACCCTCACCCTGCCCGGATCGGATGCGGTCGCTTGCAAAACCTTGGATATATAATAGACTGTAGGTTCGTCCTTCCTCTGAATACGAATTCGACCTCTAGCACGATGTTTGGAAAGAGCCGGGGCGGCAGCTGCGAGTGCAGGTGTTGGGACAATCCTGCCGGACATCTTTAGCTTTGGGTACCATCAAACACACGGAGATAAATTAAATGCTTACGGTGGCGACGAATCCTCTTTGAAATCTTGGCTGTACTGAAGGAAGATAGCCTGCTGCAGAGAATCCCAGTCTCCTCGTATCCCGGGGTCGAGACCTGTATACCATCTTAAGGCACTCCCCATAAAACATCCTGATGCCAATTTGGCAGGCCAAGTCGAGTCATCGAGTTTTCCAGCGTCAAGGGCTCGCTGTCGAACCCAGTCGACAAAGTCCTCTGCTTCGGCACCACTTTTGCCCGCAAAGCGCAGTCGATATCTCGAAAGCATCGCTTTTCGAAGAAGCTTCCAACTCGCTTGAGTCTCTTCGTCGAGTGAGCTCCACCATATCAATGCATCCCCCGCCATACAAGTGGCGACAAGATCTGCGATCCACGCATCGTCCCGCAATTTGCCTTCAGCTCGGGCTTGCTTGTTGACAGCCTTGATAAATTGCTCGCATTCCTTGAGGTCTTTCCCTTGGAACTCGAAATCGTCTGGTTCTATTATCAAGGAGATCGACCGATCTTGAGCGGTCCCCAGTGGAGAGGAGGTGGGCTAGAATGGATAGGCGATACTACACATACCGTTAGTTGCCATGGGCGCCTAGGTCACTTGACCTCAATCGCCCACTCAGGTCTGGTCCGTGTTATGACGTCTGGCTGGGAGTCCTGGAATCTGTGTAGGGTGCAGTGCGTCGTTCTCGCTGACCCTCCACATTTCTTTCGCCGTCGAGTCGACGTCTCACGGTTCATGTGATCATATAGAGTAGCAGATCGCTTCCCAGTTCGTATGTAAAGCACATTGGCCCTGCGCTTACAAGCCTTCTCGCTATATCTAGTCGCTGTACCGTTGTTGTTTACTAGTCATTGACGGTTTTGTGTTTGTAAGTGACGTCAACTGCCGCCTACTGACTTCGCTCACTCGCGGCCCCGCTTCAGTAGTCATCACTCAAACACGGTCAGCGAGCAATCCTCCGTCGTCGACTTGCGATCTCGCAAGTGAACATAGCACAACCAAGCTTTAGACATTCGCACACCAGTTCACTTTGGCCTACAACCTCGTTTTCGGAGTCTCTCAGTCACAGGTGTGACGCAAAAATACAGCCACTCGGCACCTCCCAATCGAAACATTACCTTGGGCGACTCTGGGATGGGAGTCGACAATTGGCTTTAGCCCGTTCGGGGACTGTAGACGCTGCATTCCCCCAACCCGGAACCTCCTCTCAGTGCTGGCTGGGTGGGCCAAACTGTTGCAAATGCTCGCCGTGCTCGCTGCGGAATGGATCTGTTGCGAATATCTACCTAGTCTTCTGGCAAATTGGAGCCTTGTACTAAGCTTCAGAATTACAAAGGACCCAAAGCCATCACATTCGGATATCTTAATTACACAGAAAAGAAAGGAAGAAAGGGTAAGGCACGCTCATCGTACAATTATCGCTCTGGCACCGAGTCCTAAACCGGTTCGAAGAAGAATTCCTAGGGGTTGCGGCATCAACGGACCACACTCTATCCCTCATCCTTGCGACCATCATCGAACTCACCGCGGGGTAGTTATCATAGAATTTGCCAATAGAGAACCACACGCCGGTACCTGCACTACGGTTACATCTCGCATATAACTTCTCTTTGGGGTGACAAAAATCAATACAACACTTCCATGGATCATAGTTCGAACTGCACCTGTTCCATCCGCCAAGGATATATTCATAATTCCACTACTCTCTCTGTCATCGGTAGAAAGCTTCCAGTTTTTGGTCAAGAGGTTGCCGTCGTAGGACGAGATGTTGATCGAATTCGAGTGGGATGTTACCGCACAAAAGGTTAAAGCCCTACAGACGAGTCAGGAGAAAGGATTTGTTGAGAGCAGAAGTTACCAGCCTAAAGGCGCCCGGGTCAGGTGAGCTCCACTTAACTCCAAGCAAGTCATATCCCGGTATTTGTGACTGGGAGGAATGTTAGAAACTAGCGTTACGAAAGTGCCAGGTTGCAGCTTACCCCAGGAATGGACAGGGTCTGCGTACCATCAGAACTCGTACTCCATTCCAATTCCAGTGCATCTGCAAGAGATGGGGTTGAGCATAGTCTCCCATCGGATGGCAAGTGCTTTGATAAATAGTGATGGGTGGAGGAACCGCTCTTCGAAACCTTTATCCGGCCACGAGTCACTTTGGGAGCCGGAGCTGGGGACGCGGCTCCAGGGGGAATGGGGACCAGACTGATAAACAATATTGAAAGTGAATAGCAAGTCCCTCTTTAAGGGGTTGTTCTCACCTGGAGATCGGACCGGTGGCGTCATCTCCGGGTCGCGGGTAACGGAGTAGCAAGGCTTGTTGGAGCGTTTTCCAATTCGCCTGGGTATTCGAGTCGAGGTACGTGTACCATCGTAGTGCCTCTCCTGCTAAACAAGATTCCGCATATGCGACGATCCACTCGTTGTCTTTTTGCTTCCCCTCCTCGATAGCTTTGTCGCGAACCGCACGAATGAACTGCTCCGCCTCCTGTCCATTCCCGCCGCAGAAGGTTGACCCGTATTTCGTAAGGATTGCCTGGCTAAGAAGTTTCCAACTTCCTTGGGTCTCCTCATCAAGTGTGTTCCACCACACCAACGCATCACCCGCCATGCGAGTTACCGCGGAATCTGCCATCCACTGGTCATCGCGGTGTTTACCTTGCGCGAAGCCTAGCTTTAAGAGCGCTGCAATAAAGGTCTTGCACTCAGTAGCATCTTGTCCTCGAAACTGCAGTTGGTCGCAATCTGGTTCTGATGGTAAGGTACGAACTGAGAGGTGGAGGGTAGAAGCTAACTCGGAAGCCGATCGGACCAACCTCTTTTATCCATGGGCGCTTCACTTGGGAACTTGAGAGACAGTGATGTAACGACAATTGCTCTTGGACTTTTCGCAGCTCGAATCGAATAGACGAGTTCTAATATAGGTGGGAGGGAAAGATTGGCGGTGGTAGTCAGGCGTGTTTGGCATGGTACGAGGTACGGCCGGATCTCACTCTAAAGCACTTGCCCGGTTTAGAAATGTCTTCCCAATGTCCGAGTAAGGATCCGCGTACCAGCGTTACGCCTCTCCAGCGAAACACGACGGCGCAGCCGCGATGATCCACTCTTAAACCTTTTGCTACTTTTCGTCGATAGTTTTGTCATGCAATGCGCACACGAACCTCTCTGCCTCCTCTCCGCTCCCACTATGGAACATCGGCCGGTACTTCCAAAGCATTGCGCGCCGAAGTAGCCTCCAACTTCCCTGAACATCTTCATCCAGCGCACCCCACCACCTCATTGCGTCATTCACCATGCAGGTTGCGGCGAATCTGCCATCCACTGGTCCTCGCGCTGCTTGCCCTGAGCAAAGGCACGCCTCAAAATAGCCGCCAGGAAGTCCTCGCATTCAGTTGCATCTTGTCCTCGAAACTGCAATTGACCAGGAACTGTTTCGGGAGAGGAAGGGCAGACCGAACGGTCAGGGTTCAACGGCAAAGCCGGGACAACCAACGGACAAACCGTTCTCGTCCATGAGCGCTTAGCTCCATGACAGTGTTATTACGAGTACTAGTGGCTTTCTTGACCTTGTTTGTCCTCTGCCCTGAGTCGCGTTCTGTGAGGAGCTGCAACTCGGATCCGGTGGCACGTACGTAAGCGTTGGTTATTCGGTGAAGGCCAACTGGATGCCGCGGCAGGACTTCGCTTCTCCGTTAAACAGCCATTGCCCCTCACGTTACAGTTTTCTCCTCCCTCACTCCCCCTCTCTTCGTTCCCCTGATTTATGCAAACACCTCATGCGACGAAATGGCTCTTCCTCATCTTATGACCCTTTCCGACCTAAGCGCCGCCCAGATCAACCGTTCGCCCGCTCGTGCCGCCTTCCTCAAAAAGCTGTCTCGGCCCGTCCTGAAGTCGACTCCCACAACGACCAAGCTTCCTTCAAACTCGCTTCAACACAAGTCTATCGCCTTGTTGTTCTCAAAACGCGCGGGTCATGGCCGAGGCCGCTACGGCTCTGTTGGGTGGGTAGGCGTTGTTCCTCGGCAAAGAGGACATTCAGTTCGGAGTGAACGAGAGCGCCAGTCATGCTGTCAAAGTCACTGATAGCGTGTGCCAGGAAAATTCCGCTAGGGTTGGAGAGCACGAAGAGATTGAGATTAGTCGAGGGAAAATCTCCTCCATAGTACGTCGGCTTGGGGAATCGGCTTTCGTCAGTCTTATCCTCCCTGACCTACTCTGGCTCTCTACATTCTACCCTCATTAGGAACTCCCTCAACACACTTCAATACCAGTTCTCAACGCAAATCATGGCGGACTTGCTCCCCTAGCTCAAGCACGCGCACCCCTTCTCTGGCACATCCTCCTCCAAAGGTAACGCTCTTAAAGGCTTACCGGCTCTCCCCCCACTTACAATCGCATGGGTCGAAGAAAGCTCCAACGTCCTGCACGACTGCTCGTCACTTACCCTCGGTTGGGACACAGGATTCGGGTCGGCACGCCTTCGAACCCCAAGTACCGCGTTCCCTCAGCGGTCTGGGACCGGATTAAAGAGGTAAAACTTGAAAAGGGTATTTTATGAACAGACGACCCGAGGGAAGCCGTCAAGGGTGCGGACGTCGTGGGCACCGATACGTGGTACGTGGCAATATTTCGATCCGCTCGTCGTTCCTCCGGAGGTTGACAGGTTTGGGGCGTGAAAGGATTTTCCATGGGTCCAGAACACGAGAAAGCTCAACGTCTAAAAGACTTTAATGGTTTCCAAGTCACTGAGACGTTGTGCAAAGAAGGCGGAGCGAACCCGGATTGGAAGTTCCTCCCTGCCTGCCTCGAAAAGAACACAAGGTCGACGACAAGGTGCGTCAAATTACATCACCTTTGCTTTCAACCACCTGAATATCAATCTCGGGTTCAAGATCTTCCACGGTCCTCGATCTCTCGTGTTCCCCGAAGCTGAAAATCGAAAGTGGACCATCATGGCCATGTCCGAGTGAGTAAATCGAATCATCTTCATCTAACTTGTGCGGGGGAGATCCGCTAACCATTGTCCTTGTCGACAGTCAACTCCTTGGTCATTGAAAGCTGCCATGCAATCAGAAAGACGAGCGATTGGTCTTGATCTCTATGTGACCTGCAATAGGAGACGAGCATTCCTTTGTGTGCTAGAATGTGTCTGGAGAACAACATCGCGAGGACTCCGCAATACTCGCTTATCCGGCAAATCAGTATCCACACGCTAGGGTCTTTATCCTATGACTAGAATGAGAATAGACCCACCCCCCAGTGGATGGAAATATTGTTCAGCGGAGGTGGTGTCAACTGCTCCCCTTACTTCGCCTTCCCACACTAGATACAACGCTCCTATTTGGAAATCCAGTAACCTGTCTTCTTGTTGACACAATTGAGGCAGATACAGAGCACAAAGCAACGAGGTCGCTATTACCGAGTCGCGTGCCAATACGGACATGAACTGCTTTGGCTTGAGATCTGCATCAAAACGGCTCAAAGAAAAGCTCCTGTAGGGTATAGTGGAGAGAAGGGCTTATTAGCTCAGATTTACATGGTTATTTGGGGGATATCTGCATAATTCACCACGTCAATCTCCTGCGCCGGTTTCGTTGCCCGGAACCAAATATACTCTTCCACAGACTTGGATGACAAAGGCAATAAAGGACCTCCTATCGAGACTTTTATCAGGATAAACTGTGACTGGAACCGCGTTCGCGAATACAGCATACCTGTTTCACTAATCACCCTGAGAGACATAGCCCATTGGCCATTTGCCGGTCGAGATATCTTCCAGGGGTTTAACAAGAGGGCTCCAACAAACATCGAACCTGGAGATCCAGTTCCTGAGCTTAGGTCGACACCGCATAAGGATAGACCACTAAGTAACAATGGCATTTTGTCAGTCGCTGAGCTTGGGGCGAGGTCCATCTACGAACTTGAATGTTGCCGCAGGATCTGCTAAGCTCCACTGCATTCCCAGTGCATCGCAGCCTGGAAGCTGATTCTAAAGTTGGTAGAGTTAGCGTCATCAGTACAGAAACAGGTGAGGGGTCGCTTACATCAGGAATGAAGAGGGTCAAGGGATCATCGAATGGATCAAGGGCCTCATACTCAACTTCTAGCGCCTCTACATCGCGGTTTGTAACCATCACGCGACCCGGATACCTTGGGTTCGTGCACAAAACCTTGGACAAATAATATATTCCAGAGTCGTCCTCCCTCCTGACTTGAATTCGACCTCTAGTACGGCGCTTGGGGAGAATCGGCGCAGCAGCGGCTGATGCAGGCGTTGGAAGAATTCTTAGTTGGGGATCATTGAGGTCTTAGTTCAACCACCGACACATGACATCTAGTGGCCAGGAACTTACGGTGGCGAAGGGACGTCTTGAATATTTTGGCCGTACTGAACGAAGATAGCTTGCTGGAGTGAATCCCAATCACCTCGTATCCCGAGGTCGAGAGATGTGTACCATCTTAAAGCACTTCCCACAAAGCACCCCGACGCTAGTTCAGCAGGCCAATGCGGATCATTGTGCTTGCCAACGTCGAGAGCTCGCTGTCGAACCCAGTGCACGAAATTCTCTGCTTCAGCACCACTCCTTCCAGCAAACTGCAGCCGGTATCTTAAAAGCATTGCTCTTTGAAGCAAACGCCAGCTTCCTTGAGTCTCTTCATTAAGCGCGCTCCACCAGAGCATAGCGTCGCCTGCTATGCAGACGGCGACGAGATCTGCGATCCACTCATCGTCCCGCAATCTGCCTTGGGCGCGAGCGTGCTTGTTGACAGCCGAAATAAATTGCTCGCATTCCTTGAGGTCTCTCCCCCGAAACTCCAGGTTGCTTGGGTCTATTAAAACACGGTTAGCGCGAAAGGAAGGACTGATCGAACGGGCGGTGAGGCGGAACATACCTTCTCTCGACATGAGCGCTTTGAAACCTTGAATCTAGCTATTCAAGTGGGTCTGGTATGTGTGTCTTTGGGTATCTGGCAATTCCCTAAGTATGGTCGGGACGAGGCACTGGTTTGTCCGTGGCAGTGTCTGGCGGATCTGGCGGACATACGATTCGCCGGTGCCTGGGTGTGGCAAGCTGAGGCTTGAGCTGTCGGGCTCCCACGCACCTGGTAGTGTTGGGCGCCAAGCGGTAACCTCCACATGTGGGCGGCTCCGAAAGGGCTACAAGGCCTAGGCAAAGTAAACAAAAGTTTGTGCATATGCGGCGTATTGAGACGGACGCTCGTCGTTCCTCTGGAGATTGACAGGTTTAGGCGTGCCAGGATTTCCACGAGTCAAGAACAAGAAAGATCTCAACGACTACAAGACTTCACTGGTTTCCAAGTCACTGAGACGCTGTGCAAGGAAGGCGGAGCGAACCCAAATTGGAAGTTCCTGCACTGCTAGCCTCGAAAACCACGCGAGGTCGACGTCGAGGTGTGTCAATAAGCCAGCTTATAGTCAATGCAAGGTCTTCCACGGTCCTCGATCTCTCGTGTTCCCCGAAGCTGAAAATAGAAAGTGGACTATCATGAGTAAGGGGATCGAAGCGCCTTGCCCTGGTTGGTGCGCTGCTAACCATTCTCCCTTATCAAGTTAACTTGTCGGCCATGAGAAATTGTAACAAAGTAAAATTAGAGAAGAGAACATTATTGTTAGTTTGCCCGTCGGTCTCCCTGCGGCCTCCGGAAAAGTCGGAGAGCATTTCATGTGCGCCACACCGCCATTACTTATGGCGAGACCGAAGTAGGCGCTCGTCCGACAGACCGGTATAGACACTCATCGCGAATAAAAACATGTTTTTGAAGGAGAATTCCTCGGCGCCTTTTCGCGCGCGGACCCCTGCTCAGTGGAGATGCTGTTTGACTAATCAAAATCCCTCTCCTCTACTCTCCCGACCAGATACGGCGCCTCTATTCGGCATATAGTCTTTAGAACCTTCTATCTACGCATGCTATTACGTATATCTGTTTGCCCCCAAATTTGGACAGGGTGTGGCCGATTGAAAACGCCAGCCACACTCAAGCCGAACTCCACCCATTCTCACGCCACTTATTCTTAAAGGGTCCTCTCGGTCCGGTCCCCTTTCCCATCGGACAGGTCAGGATATCTGGAGGGGTCCATACGTACACAGGTCTCCCTCTTTCGTCCAACAGAGTAGTTCTCTTCTTTGCCTCGCCCTCTTCCTCGGGTTTCCTCCCCAAGGGTCCTTTCTACATTCCCCAGATCAGTTGTCCTTCGGCTCGCGCCGCATGGCTTCAAAATTTAACCGTCCCTCCTCAGAGCAATCATCACAATAACACGTTCCACTACAAGCCACTGTATCCGGATCATCATGGTGCAGTGCTCAATGTCGCATCTTCCCCGAGACTGCCACCTCACGTTTAGAGGAGGAACTTCTCTCTCGTCAAGGGCGTCATCCGGCCCTTGGCATAAGCATGGACATCAGTAAATATCGTCAGAGTTATTGAGAGCATGTCCAAAGGAGCCTTTCCAGGGTGTGAGAGCCCAACGAAACTGAGTTCAGTGGGGGAGTATAACCTTCACGTCTGAAGAACCATGACGAATCGCGACCCGTTTCGCTGATTCTGACGTCCGCGGACCTTTCATTTGATTATGCCTTGCGTTGTGATGAAGCACCCGAAATCGCAAAAGGTCTTCACTAACGGTTCGCGAAGGTGTCATTACTGCCACAGCCTAGACAAGTCAAGGTACCGGTGATACTCACATCTTAAGATTGCTGATTGTTTGCTTATACTTTGAATTTAATTGAAAGGTTACAACCGTAGCTGTAAGACTGCGAAAATTGCTGTGTTTACCAGCCACTCGGCGGTCGATGGCTAAGTTGAACAAAAGTAAGGCTACGATCCGATGAAGACCCGCGGAGGCTCCCAAGAGCCTAATCCCCGCTCTTCAATTCAAAAGCAACCAAATATTGTCCAGAAAAAGTCTGCCTAATAATATCGACTCAGAGCATGCTTAACGGAGCAAGAAACTGATCTTCTTCGTGTGAGTCGGCAATGTAAACTAACCCCCAAGACCTCAAACCGGCTCAAAAAATAGCTCCTAGCGTTACAAAGGATACATAAGTTTGATCTAAGAAATGCTTGGTAGTAAATTTCTGCAGCACTTACCACGTCGATTTCGTGACGGGACTTCACGGTTCCCAACCAAATGTTCCCTATATTGCCGTTCCTCGACATACAAAGCAAGCGCGTTCCTTTTGAGAGAGGAAGCGAACTCAGGACGCAAAAATATGCAGATGCCTTTCGAGTCCGACGTACCGGACTCGCTGAATGCATGCACAGCCCTTTTTTCCCTGACCTGGAGCAGCTTCCAAGGGGCCTTCAAAACTGGCCCAACAAATGCTCGATTCGGAGATCCGACGCCCGAACGTGAGTCTACCCCACATAAGGCTAGACAGCTAGACAAAAACATTATTATCAGGGCGGGTTAATAACGTTCACGACAAGCTCGGAAGCTCGACTCACTTGTCCGTCTTCGCCGTATCCCGATGATACCACTTCATCCCAAGCACGTCACAGCCTGCAATTTGATTCTTATCCTCCATATGAGGTGGAGACTTCGATTAAGTGTAGAATTGAGACTTACATCAGGAATGGTGGAGAGCATTTCAATAGCATCTGCGACATATAGTAGTCAATAACAGTCTTCTGCTGCGATAGCCCGTTGTGAGCATA
>WSTX01002787.1:0-18308 GCA_019633405.1 Tulasnella sp. 408 | reverse complement strand
TAGTAAGTTGGGCGGGCGGAGGACGGAGAAATCTGCCCGAGTCGCTAGACCTCATTTGGATGCTTTGTGTATGTGCAGGAGTGCCAAGAGATATTGTGACGCTACCGCCTGACAGAAAACCACCTCAAGCGACCATTCGTCTCTTGACTCCACTACATAATCATCACTCAACAGCCTCCTTCCCATCGCTCCACCAGCCAATCGGCCCCCCCCCTTCACAGCTACAAACCACAGACAATAGTTTCCAAAAATCCAGCGCAAGAGCAATTCAGACTATAATGTGGACTCAAAGGGTGCTCTGTCTGGGTTTGGCGGTGCTGTCTATGTTAGGAACCGCTACCGCCGACCAGACCATTGTCGTCGATGCGAAGGATAGGAGAATCGTGTTAGTTTTTTCGGTCACTTACACCGGAGAGAATTTGACTAATTGGGCTCTGTGGCCTGTCTACGTTGGTTTTGCATCTACTTTCAGGTATAGTACCCTTGGAATCAACCCAGACGCTAGCAAGTGGCGCGTAGTAAAACCTTCCAAGAGTTCTTGTGACACACCCCAGATGCTTACCGACGCGCTGCAAGATTACATGAGCTTTTCCTTTCAGGTGAGTCAACCGCAAGCGTGGACTGTTAGTGACCCACAATCTGGCTTCGGGTAGCATCGAGTTGCACGCGACCCGATCCCATCCCTCGAGATCAAATGTGGAGTTAACCTCTTACATCTCCTTTAACTTTGACAGGGCACAGGCGTCCCCGTCATTGGTACAGTAGGCGTCAAGCAAGGCCTCATTAGGTTTAGGCTAGACGGCGGCCCCGATACAGTTATTGACCGGGGTCGCCCGAAGTTGGAGTGCGACACAGTTTTATTCGAGGTATCGAATCTTCCCTGGGGGGATCACATTATCGAAGGGGTGTTGGTAGGGCAAGGTACCAACCCCGACACCGGGAAACAGGATGGTGTTTTCTCGGTCCAACGCATCAAGTGAGCTCATTTCTTGAACTACTCGGCCGAAATCCCCGTTAAATATCTACGACCATTTGCACTAGTTATACCATTCCTGATGACGTAGACCCTTATCATGGCGATTAACTATCGAGGCTTCCAACGGAGAGCAAGGAGAAGCATATTCAGGTCACGCTTTCGTACCTGTATACCGTTTCTAAGTTTGGAAATATGAGGGTACATGCCGCCCAGGCTCTCGCGTAGAGGTTCACTTTGCCCTTTCGTCCCTAACATATAGCTTCTCTGGGATTCCGCTTACTCAACCGAAAGTCTGCAGGTAGCTTCAGACGGAGGTTTGATCCAATTCACCGATCGCGACCCATTCAGCCATCGTGTCTGTTAACTTGGGGTCCTGTTCAATCCCAAGACTCTATGATCTTAGACCGTATACTCATGGATCCAGCTTGAGGCTGGCACGAGACTGGTGCAGTGCAAGCTTGCTACTGGCGCTTGTTATTGCCAAGCTGTCGCACAACGAGCTCTAATACTTAAGCTCTTACCGGCATTATACGGCCATGGCCTTTGAGTGGTAGTCAATGGGATCAAACTTGTTGGCCCCGCAGATCCACTATATTCGTGGCGGAACCCTTCCATACCAAAGAAGCGGGATACAAAGAGAGAAACATAGAAGGTCCGATCGACAAGGGGCTGGCGAAGTAATATCATATGTAAATTGCATGTGCTACGTTCTCGAATGACCGTGCTGAATCTAACGCATAGAACCAAGGTCGCTACCTGCCTTCCCTCGAGCCGTTGGACTTTGATCAGAACGCTGTGCGCGGGTGCAGGTGCAAGGCTAAAGGAACACTGGGCAGTGCCCTCTTGGCAGCAAGCAAGGAGCATCGCTAGACTGGAGGTTCTTCACAATGTATACCGTTCTCGGTATTAGATAGGATTTAAGAAGACAGCATATGGATACAACCCCTTGAGTAGAGCTCCACCTGCTCTTTTAGGTCCAAGTAAAGGCACTATTACAACCTTTTGTGATTCAGTTGCATACATCATCGCCTTGACGTCGACCTCCGGTCGTAATTTCCATGACTCTCTCGATTCGGGAAAGACACGCATGGGCTCGCACCGTGGTTGTCAATCCTAATTTAAACCGGACTTAAGGATATTGCCGGTCAATCTTCTCTTGAAATGGAAACATGTGGTGATGACGTGCAGTAAACGGATACATAGGGCGTGAGGATGGGTGGAGACTCGACTGGCTGGTGGATCGCCAGCACTTGTTGTCGTGGAACTGGAGCTCTACAGCGCGAACGCTTAGACGGTGCTGGCGTTGGTGTAGCTGTGACAGTTACGAACCGCGATTGGTGAGAGCAAGCCGCTTAGCAACGTCTTAGATTGGACATTCATCAATGTGGCGATCGAGAGGACCGGTGGGAAGGTAGACGCACGAGGACCGAATAAGCTGAAAGCAAAAAGAATCTGCAGCCCGCACGTGCTTCACTTGTCGGACAACGACACTGGATGATGTGACCGCCGTAAAGTCACAGCCGCCAAATCACAGCGGACTTCTCCCGAGGCGTTGGGAAGGTGCACTGTCAAGGAAATGAAATATAGAAGGGTTCTTCGTCGGTGTGTGCTATAATTAGACTCAGGAGCTGTGTCAGACTTGGGCTTGGTAGCCGGAGTATGCCGTTGCCCACTGGTTACGCACGCAGCAGCGGGAGACGGCATTTCGAGCGAGCTCAGCAGAACTTCGCACGCTCATTGGCCTTGAGGAATTTACCAATGAAACATTATCCTTTTGGGGATTTTGCGGTTCTCCTAATGGGGAGCGTAGTATGGTCGGTAAGTCATGCGGGCGGAGGACGGAGAGATCTTCCCGAGTCGCTAGACCTCATTTGGATGCTATGTGTATGCCCAAGAGGACCAAGAGGTATTGTGACGCTGCCGTCTTACAAACAACCACCTCAAGCGACCACTCGTCTTTCGACTCCACTATATAACCATCACTCAACCGCCTCCTTCCCGTCGCTCCAACAGCCAATCGCCCCCCCCTCTCACGGCTACCAACCACATAAAAGTTTCCCAAAGCCCAGTAAAAGAAAAAATTCAGACTATAATGTGGACTCAAAGGGTGTTCTGCCTGGGTTTGGTGGTGCTGTCTATGTTGGGAGGTGCTACAGCCGACCATACCATCGTTGTCGATGCGCAGGATAAGAGAATCGTGTTGGTTTCTTTGGTCACTTACACCGGAGAGAATTTCACTAATTGGGATTTGCGGTCTGTCTACGTTGGTTTCGCATCTACCTTTAGATATAGTACCAAGGGATTCAACCCAGGTGCTGCCAAGTGGCGCGTAGTACCACCTTCCAAGAGTTCTTGTGACACTCCCCAAATGCTTACCGACACTCTACAAGATTATATGAGTTTCGCTTTCAACGTGAGTCAACCACGAGAGTGGGCTGCTGGCGAGCCACAATCTGGCTTCGGGTGGAATCGAGTAGCACGCTACCCTATCCCTTCCCTCGATATTGTATGTGGAGCTGACGTCCTGTATCTCCTTTAAATTGACAGGGCACAGGCGTCGCCGTCATCGGCACGCTAGGCGTCAAGCAAGGCATCATTAAGTTTAGGGTAGACGGTGGCCCCGAAACAACTTTCGACCGAGGTCGCCCGAAGTTGGAGTGCGACAAGGTTCTATTCAAGGTATCGGGTCTTCCATTGGGTGAACATTCTATCGAAGGGGTGTTGGTAGGGCAAGGTACAAATCCCGAAACTGGGACGAAGGATGGTGTTTTCTCGGTTCAACGCATCAAGTGAGCTCGTTTCTTGAACTGCTAAGCCAAAATACCTACTAAACTTATATACGATCGTTCGCAATAGATATACCATTCCTTGAATCACTAAAGTCAACCATCAACTTTCAAGGCTCCCAACTGAGAGGAAGGAGAAACACATTGAGGTCCCGCGTTCGTGCATGTACACCGTTTTCATAGTTTAGGAAATAAGAGAATACATGCGGTCCAAGCCGTGTAGAGGTTCATTTTGCCCCTTCGTCCCTAACAAATAGCTTCTATGGGATTCCGCTTAACCGAAAGTCTGCAGGTAGCTTCATACGGAAGGTTGATCCAATTCACCGACCCATTCAGCCATCGTGTCTGTTAGGGTCCTGCTCAATCCCAAGACTCTATGACGTTAGACCGTATACTTGTGGATCCGGCTTGAGGGTGGCCCGAGACTGGTGCAGTGCAAGCTTGCTACTGGTGATTCTTATTGCCAAGCTGGCGCACAACGAGCTCTAATACCTAAGCTCGCACCGGCATTATACAACTACGGTATTTGAGTGGTAGTGAACGAGATCAAACTTGTTGGTAGCCCCTCAGATCCATGGCGGAAACCTTAAGCGCTTCCATACCAGAGAAGCGGGATAGAACAAAGAAGAACATAGAAGGTACGATTGAGAAAGGCTGGGGGACAGATATCATTTGTAAGTTCGCACGTGCTGCGTTCTCGAATGATCGTACTGGATCTAACGCGTAAAATCAAGGTCGCCGCCTGCCTCGCGATGAGTGCAAGACTAGAAAGGCAGCTTCCTTCCAGATCTGGTGGGAGTTGCCAAGCTAACGGAATACAGAGGCTTGTTCTCCTAGGCGAGCCAATTTAGACTCCTCAGCTGTGTTACATTGGGCTTGGCGCCTCGAGAGGGTGCTAGTGCGCACCGCGGGGTGGAGGTGCAGCTGGAGGATGGCCTGTGATGCTGGTAGAAGGAGTTTTACGGATCCGAAAACATTGAACAATATATGGCGAGCATAATGGAGATACAGAGGTGAACCCTTTGAATTCACGACAATTCAAACGCTTTGGTGCAACATTTACATGCGGTGGGTTTCTCTGGGTGAACGAGCAGCTTCCCTGTAGCTGCTAGACTCCGATCAAGGGCTGTGCGTATAATCAAATGCGTAGGGCGTAAGCTGCGAGGAATACTAGGCAGTGCTCTGTGGGCAGCAAGCGGGCACCCATCTGTTGTGAGCATTCGGCGCGGTAACCAGCCCCATATAACTATTCCGAACTGACGTCGCCCTACTTCTTCTCCAACAATATCCCTCCTTGCATCTCGCAACTCCATTCAGTATCAGCAAGGAAATTCGACTTTCAGAACAAGAACAAGTCGTTTGACCATGTGGAGCCAAAGAATTTTGTGTCTGAGCCTGATGCTGATGTCGATTTTGAGCGCCGTTGTCGCCGAAAAGGCAATCAGTGTTGATGCACAAGACGAAAGTATAAAGTCCGTTCTCTGTTCTGCCTTGGCGACTAAATCGAGAGCCCGAGCTGACTGATGGGGTGTTGGGCTTCCACTCGTGGCTATTTCAAGATATACGACCGCTGGAAGCAACGGGGATAACAATGCTACTTGGACTCTGATACAACCCGGGCCTGGTGCCTGTCAAACTACTCAAATGCTCACCGCACGATTGGGGGATTACATGACTTTCAAATATACGGTGAGTTAACCTCGAGGGCGGCTGTTCACGGATCTCTTGGCAAGCCACTTTCTCGTGCTCGGGGCAGAGTCGAAAAGCCGCTATTCTTTCATCGACTTTTATCGTGGCTCGTGTGAAATTAACTTACCCGTGTCTCGGTCCCCTTCCCAGGGTACAAGCGTAGTCGTCATCGGCACGGTGGGCGTCCCACAAGGCACCATCAACTTCGCTCTAGACGGGCAAAACGTCACAGCCTTTGACCGAGGCAGTGGTGAACTGGCCTGTGACCAAGTTATATTCCAACAGATGGACCTCCCTTGGGGAGAACACACCGTCGTTGCGACCTTGGTAGGGAAGGGGAAAGCCCCCCAAACCGGGCAGTTGGATGGTGTTTTGTCGGTCCAGCGTGTTGTGTAAGCTCATATTCTCAAATTACGAATATGTGCCAGGCGCTAACGTCGGTAGTGCGACTCACAACAGATATAGCGAACCTAGTGCGCCTCTACCCCCAAGATCCAGATTCTGACCGTAGGATAAGAAGGTACATATCGAGGCCATACGTTCGTCGCATGTATAATGTTTAAGCTGCTAGGGATAGTATAAGGAGTATGTAAATATGCGTACAGATTCTTGAGTAGAATTAAAATCTATAACTGCGATTCATGCATGGGGATGTGTCAATAAAAGTCACTGGACGACGTCCCTCTGTAGCGACTCTGTCGATGTGATATAATTTGTAGCTAGACAATTGCCGCTATTACAGAACCCCTTAAAGTCCCCAGAGCCGCGGAGGTCGGATTCACAACCCCCCAAAACCAAGGTTCCGTCCTTCCACACTTTCACCTCTTACGTCCTCCACTTGAATACCGATTAACAACCCTTTGGAATCACATCCCACTTTATCTCTCCGACTTTCAAAATCCTGGCATAGTCCTTTTGAGGGCTCCTCTACGGAGATTGGGTCCAAAGATAGCCCCATTTAGCGAGGTCCCGCCCTTCTCGATGGCGTAGTATGGCTCGATTCTGGTCGACTGCCATAGATTTATCGTCATGCTCGTGTATTAGTATTCCAACCATATCCTTTTGGACTCTGAAAGTGCATTAGCAAACTTCTCCATCACGACCGTGATGAATCCGCAGGGGGATGATTCCCAGGGCTCGCGGAGATAAGAGGGTAACGACCGTGCACCGCAAAATTGCAACGTTGGCCGTTCGGATGACCGATGGTGGTTTGCCAATTGAGTTGGTGAAAGACCGGAACTGCTCATGTCAGCGCAAGCTCCCTGTCCTTCACAGCACGATTGTTAAGACTCCCTGCCAAATCGCGCGATCTACGAGTACCAAAACCTCATATAGCCTTGATCTTCCTAACGACCTAATAGCCATCCATGGTGTAGCTACTTCGCTCTCACTCGTCTGCAGGGAAGAGGAGAATGTGGGAATAGAATGAAGGCTTGGGGACCAACATCGTCTGCAACCTTCACGTGCTTCGTCGTCGGAGAACCGCGTCGGATACTACCACTGTGGAACCAGGGTCCTTGCATCGCAACGAGTGTGTGTCTAGAAGGGGCAACGACCTTCCAAGGCTATCGAGAAGGTGCCAAGCGAACGGAATGCCGAAGTTTGTTCCCCTGTGTGAAACATTGCCAAACTCACCTAAAGTGTAGTCGTCGTCTGGGAGGGCGCCAATAACACTGGTACGATGCAATTCGAGAATGCCCACATGATTCTACTGCAGCTCTACTGAACTCTAACATCGAATTATATACTGCGAGCGGAACGGAGATTTCGAAATGAACTTTCGCTACGGAAGGCGATTCTAGAGCTCTGGCATGAGCAAAACACAACGTCGACTGTGCGGCGGGCTTTTCAAGCCGGACTGGCAGGTAGACCCTGATTAAATGCTATGGGCACGTATAAGGTTACAGAGAAAGATCGGGGCATCACTCTCTTGCAGCAGGAAGCCCCGATATCCGGTGATTATCCGTCTCTCTGCCCAGCCCTATATAATCTTCCCAATCAACGTCCTCCCCATTAACCTTCTAACGGCATACGCTCAACACCGACGAAGAAATCCACAACAACACTCGCGCAATCATGTGGAGTCGAGGAATATTCTTTCTGGGGCTAGGGCTGATGTCAATCCTAGACGGCGCTGTTGCCGATAAGCCCTTTGTTGTCAATGCACAAGACAAGGGAATAAGGTTTGTCTCTTCCTCTTGATTTTGTTATTAAGCTGGCACAAGAGGTAGCTGATAGGGTTCTGGGGCTCGGGCATGTTAATGTCGTACCTATTTTTAGATATACTTCTGTTGGTGGAGACGATAGTCCAACTTGGACTCTAGTAGCAGCTTCGACCAATGCTTGCGATACTCCTCAAATGGTCACCTCCAGGTTGGGAGACTCCATGACTTTCAAGTTTAAAGTAGGTCGGCCTCAAAGGGGCCTGTTCGAAACTTTCTTGACCAGCCACAGTCTTGTGTCCGGATAGACCCCGCTGTTCTCCTTCGTTCCGCCCTTCCTGTCGTAGCCTGCACGGAGCTAACGGAAGCGCTTCTCCGCCATGGTTCCAGGGTAACACTGTTGTCGTCGTCGGTTCGGTAGGCGTCGAACAAGGCTTCGTCAGCTTCGCTCTAGACGGGAAAAACATTACAGCTTTTGATCGAGGCCGTTCGGAGTTGGCATGCGATGAAGTCATATTCTCAGAAACAGGCCTGTCACCCACCGTAAGCCACACTCTCGTAGCAACGTTGGTCGGGAAGGGGACAAACCCGCAAACTGGGGAATTGGACGGTCTTTTATCGATCCAACGTATAGCGTGAGCTCATCTTCTCTGATTACTGTTTCGAAACGGGCTGAGCGCTGAGAGCGATGCGACGTCTTCCGGTAGATACACTGTACCTGACGTCATACAACCCTGACGATGATTTGAACTCAAGGACAAGGAGGATATCTAAACCGGAAATTCTAGTATTAGGCACCATATAAGAAGGATATGAGCATAAACACCCCAGAGCTCCACTTGCCCTTTTCGTCTAAGTGACCGTCGTGTACATTGTACCTTAATGAGAACGGGGTCAGGGGTATTTTCGATCAACCCTCTCTCCTACGTGGAACAACCTGACGTTGATGTACCGAGTCGCATGCATAGGGTGTGAGGCTAGGTCGAGACTCAAGTGGTTAGTGGAACGCCAGCGCTTGTTATCGTGAAGCTGGACCGCCATAACCCGAACCCTAAGATGGTACTGGCAATGGTGAAGTCGTGTTTTCGATGAGCGGGAATTAGCGAGATGAAGGTCGCAAGCAACGTCTTAGATCGGTGATTGTCGGTCTTTCATACACATAGTAAACAGGAGGGCTGGTGGAAAGGGAAACGTACGAGGACCGAATATGCTGAGGCGAACGAAATTTGCAAGGTGCACGTATTCGTTTGTCGGATCACAGCACTGGATGTGACCAACCATATAATCACAGCCGCGTTACTCTCAGAGCGGTGGACGATCTGAAATGGCAAGGTCTTCTCCGAGCTGTCGGGAAGCTGTCTAGCAAATGAGACGTTAAAGTTCCGTTCGCCTGTGTGGATCGTATCTATATTTAGTGGCTCTATTAAATTTGAGCTTGGCAGTATGCTTCTGCGCACCAGTAGAGCGGTGTGTGAGTAGGCCGCTGGTGGAGATAAAGAAAGATAGAGCCACTAGATAAGAGTGCCAAGAGATACTGGGACACTGCCGTTTCACAGCTAGTACCTATTTCAGGTGACCATTGTCTCTCTCTGCCTTTCCCTATATAACTAGGCCCCGCTAGCATCCTTCCCATCCCCCCTACAGCTACGCTCCCCCTTCACAACATACACGACTAAAAGAACCCGAGCCGTTTAGAGAAGTTTGGACAACAATGTGGAGTCAAAGGGTGCTCTGTCTGGGCTTAGCGGTGCTGTCCATTTTGGGCAGCGCTATCGCTGACCAGACCATAGTCGTTGACGCGCAGGACGAGAGAATCGGGTTAGCTTCTTTGAAAGTTTAAGTCGTAGAGATTTCTGCTGATGGGTCTTTGGGACCCGTATACCTCGGACCCGTATTTACTATTAGATATTGGACTCATTCGTTCAACCCCGCAGATGCGTGGCGGCCGGTACCACCAGGATCCTGTGACACTCCCCAAATGCTTACCGACCGCATGAGTGATTACATGACTTTTACGTTTGAGGTGAGTCGACCACAAGGGATGGGCGGTTCGCTTGGCAAGCCACTATCTGGCGCTAGGGGCGGTGTCAACCGGGCCGCCACCTCCTCCCTCAAGATTTTATGTAGAGCTAACGCGGCGCATCTCCTTCAACGTTCGCAGGGTACAGGCGTCTCCATCATAGGCACGACAGGCCCCAAGCAAGGTATCATCCAAATCAAGTTAGACGGTGAATACATCACAGAAATTGACCGAGGCCGCCCGAGATTGGAGTGCGACGAAGTCATATTCGAGGTATTGAGTCTTACTTTTGGGGAGCATACGATCGAAGGGGCGCTCATAGGGCAGGGCACCAATCCCAACACTGGGGAGCTGGATGGTGTTTTCTCGGTCCAACGCATCGAGTGAGCTCGCGTTCGAAATTCGGATACGAGATAGCTGCTAAATGTTATACCACTACTTACAACAGGTATACCATTCCAGACGACTGAGGCCTCGACGGTTCAGGCCCCGATGGTTCAGACTCCGATGACTGAAGGTTAGCTACCAAGGCTCCGGACAAGATTGACAGATGCACGGCTATATCATGTTTTTGTCGCATGTACATATACTGCTCTTTGACTTAGGAAAAATATGATGTTGTAAAATGTATTGAGGCTCTCATGTAAAGCCTCCTGTGCCCTTTTCGTCCGCAGCCACTAATTTCCCTCGAGAACCTTGCGTCAGAAGACAGAATAACACACGAGGTCCGAATAAGAGTTGGATGCCAAGAGCATCTGGAGCCTGCACGTGCTCATTATTCGGATAACAGCACTGGATGGGACCACTATAAAATCACAGCCGCTTACATTGCCGAGGAGTGGGTGACCCCAAATGGCAAGGTATTCGCCCAACGTGTGGGAAAGGTATCAAGGATATGCAGAACAGAAGGTTTGCTTGCCAGTGCGAAGCATATTTAGACTTTGTAGCTGTGCTATATTTGAGCTTGGCAGCTGGAGTATGCCAATACACACCGGTATACGCGCGGTGAACGAGCGGCCTTTTGGTGCAGGCTGAACTTGGAGCGTCGAGTTGCTTCTGGGCAATAGACTGAAGATTGTCATTATACATTTTGAATATGTGAGGGCTCTGGTTTACTGATGATACAGTATGATCGGCGACGAGGGTCGGCCGTAGGCCGAAGAGACAGATCTTGTCGAACTGCTAGATCTCGCCTGGATGCTGTGCGCTAGTGCAAGATCTAGAGCGCCAAGAGATACTGAACACAGCCTTATTTTACTCAAGCACCCATCCCAGGTGACTCTGGCGCGCCCCCCCCCTCTCATATAACTACCACCCCCCCCGGCCAGAGCGTCCCTCCCCTCACTCAACAAAACCACACCACCTCTTTACGAGCTAAGAACCGCATACACTACAAGCAAAAAAAAATCTGAAACGTCAAGTACACGAAAAAGTCCGACATCAATGTGGGGTCAAAGGGTGTTCTGTCTGGGCTTGGTGTTGCTGTCTCTTTTGGGCGGAGTTGTCGCCGACCGGACCATTGTTGTCCCTGCTCGGGACAAGAGAATCACGTTAGTGCTTTTGGCGAAATATAGAGAAATGTCGATGATGGGCTCACATTCGTTGGTTTCCTTTCTATCTTTAGATACGCCGGAATTGAAGGCGACGCTTGGCGTCGAGTACGACCTTCTCCCGATTCTTGTGATACTCCCCAAATGCTCACTGACAGGCTGGGTGATTACATGAGTTTCACCTTTACGGTGAGTCAACCACGAAGGTGGACTGTTTGCCTGGAAAGCCACTCTCTGGCAGCCGCGGGTGGAACCAACCGGCCCGCCATCCCACTCCTTCCCTCGAGATTCGCACGTATCTAACGCCGCGTATCTTCTTCGACGCTCACAGGGCACAAGCATCTCCATCATTGGTACCGTAGGTGTCAAGCAAGGCTACCTCGACTTTTATTGGGACGATCAATACATAACGACGATCGACCGCGGCCGTCCGGAATTGGAGTGCGACCAAGTATTATTCGAGCTAACTGACATGGTTTTGAAGGAATATACGGTCGCCATGGTACTATCAGGGAAGGGTATTAACCCTAACACTGGAAAGGAGGATGGTGTTTTATCGATTCAGCGCGTAATGTGAGGTCGGCTCTGCGAGTCTAAGCTCCGCGCTAACCACGTACCATGATCCATGATAGATATACGGAGCCTGATGACCCCGTTAAATGAGGGCCGACTATCGAGCTACGGGGTGCACATCAGTTCGTCAAATGTATAGCGACTTCATATACTTGGCAAACTATGAGGAAATATGCATACCAGTTCCCATAGAAAGCTCATTTGCCCGTTTCGTACTATGTGCACGAGCCCCTTCGAGAAGTCATGATTCAATTCCTCTACTCTGTAGCCCGAACCTGCGCCAACTCTATTGAGATGCCTGGTGTGTAAGGATGAATTACGCGATGTCTCTCCCTTGACGGATCTCTCGACCAACAAACACGGAGCTGGCAATTAGAGCTACAACAAACCGATCTCAAATATGCCCGAGTTAGATTTGAATAACAGGATCCCAGCACAAACTAAGTGTATTCAAGCGGATATAGACTCGACACATATCTCGGAGTAAACCACTGAAGGCGGCTTGAAGATGAGGCTCAGTAGATACATGTGTCCGGTGTGCGTCCGCACCCGAGCTCCTAGACTTTCACCGGCATTGACGTGGACATGCGTCTTGTGCGATAATCATCAAGATTCAATGTGTCGTCAATGCCGTGGATTCTGAACCTTGACTCTTGCAGACCTAGCGAGAGGCAACGTCAAATGAACGAGGGCGATGCGAGGACCGAATAAGGGCTGCAGACTAAGAACATCAGAACTCCGCACTTGTTTAGTACCCGAATAACAACATTAGATGCGAACGGGATAAGATCACACCCAGCCGCATCCCATAGGGGTGGACAGCCTGAAATGGCAAAGCATCCTGCCAAGTTATTGGAAAGGCGCCAGGCAAATGGGATATAGCAAGGCCTGTTTGCTTGCGTGCAGTATTTTTAGACTCATTAGCTGTGTTATAGTTGGGCTTGGCACTTGGGGCACACCCGTCTACTAGTTGGATGAAAGGATCTCCGCGCAAAGAACTCAACTCAACGACGTCCATTTGAGCCTTGAGCATATACTAGAGATATTAATCGAAACATTCGAGTATTTTGCGATCTCGAAGCTCTGGTTTATGTGGAACGTTGTATCCTTCGCGAAGTGGGCCCTCGATCACGGAAAGATTGCTCTGCCCGAGCAACCGGACCTTGTTCGGGTGCTGTGCACACGTTTAGGAATGCCAACATATACTGTAACACTGCCGTCTCACAGCCAGCGTGCATCTCGAGTGACCATCCATCTCTCTATCTCCCTATATAATCAACCTCCCCCCCCCCTGCGCTCTTTCCATCCCTCCAAGAGCTACATCATATCCTCACAGCATACAAACGGTATACAGCTCTAGCAAAATCTACTGCGGAGATAACAAGGGCATAACCATGTGGAGTCAAAGCGTGTTCTGTCTGGGCTTGGCGGTGATGTCGATGTTGGGTGGCGCCGTCAGCCGAACGGTTGTCGTCGATGCGCGCGACAAGAGAATCGAGTAAGCTTCTCTCTCTTTGGTCCCGTATGCTGGAGCGAATGGCCGCTAATGGTGCGTCGGGGCTCGTGTACGATGGTTTCCAATCTATTTTTAGATATGGTACCTTGAATCCACCCCCCTACAGCGATGCTTGGCATCAAGTACGACCTTCCCCCAATGGTTGTGATAGCCATCAAATGCTCACCGATGAGCTTGGAGATTACATGCGTTTTACCTTTAAGGTGAGTCTACTACTAGGGGGCTGTTCGAAGTTCTCTTGGCAAGCCACTCTCCGGCACTTGGAGCTGAACCGCGAGGTCCCTTGCTCCGTTCCTTTCCGTCCATATTTATGGGAAGCTAACCCGCATCCTCATCAATGTCCTCAGGGAACAGCTATTTCCATCATCGGTACTATAGGCGTCAGGCAAGGCCGCATCGAATTCCTTTTAGACGGCGGCGACGAAAGCCTTGACCGAGGTTGGCCCAAGTTGGTGTGCGATGAAGTGATATTTGAGGCCTCGGATCTACCTTATGGAGAGCATCAGCTCTTTGCATCGCTTATAGAGAAGGGTATCAACCCCAATACTGGGGAGAAGGATGGTGTTTTCTCGGTCCAATGGATCATGTAGGCTCCTCTCTTCAAATGACTAATATGAGCGTGGCGCTAAACACGAACCTTCTATCCACTTTACGCAGATATACCGTTCCTGACTTTGTCTAGGACTAAGGATCCACTATCAAGGTTTCAAGCGAAGGATAACGAGAGGATGAAGCCAGGTCACACGTTCGTCATCATGCATATATGGTGTCCTTCATATCAGGGAAAATATAAAGAGTTTATATGTGTCCAAGGTTTTTAAGAAGATCTCTGATTGCTCCGTTCGTCCCAAGTGCGCGAGCCCCTTCGAGAATCTTTCATCGTGCGATTGCAGTAGCCCCTAGCCCAAGATGCATCGCGACTGCTGGATTTGGATCAAAATTTTTTATTGGGTGGCTTCCTTTCTCTAAAACCTCTCTCAATTGGCGAAACGTATAACCGGAGAAAAACGTTGTTACGCGATGACCTCACCCATCCACGGATTTGCCTTTCCAACAGGACGCAGACCCTTCGCAAATGTATTCCAAGCCAAAATGAACACAGTGACGTAGTCCAAAGTAATTCTATACGATGAAGGACAAGTCGATGACGGTGTACATGGTGCGCCGCACAGTATGTGCATGTATGCAGCGTGAGGTGAGTGGAGACTCCAGTGGCTTAAGGGCTGTCGGCGCCTGTTTTGTGGAGTTTGGCGCACTCAAACTTCCCCCAGGTGTCCTTGATGTGGCCGTGACATTTATGAGTGGTAACCAGCGATATCTGGCGCGTTTGCAATGCCTTGGGTTTTCTACCTTAACTCCTACATGGTAGGTGAGAGGGCGGTCGGAAAGCCGGATGAACATACATACGAGGTCCGAATTAAAACCGGAGGACAAGAACATCACAAATTGGGGCGAGATCCCTCTTCAGGTGATAGCACCGAGTATAACATATGTACAGCCACAAAATCGCTCCAACTTTCATCGCAGAGGAGGGGGCGAGCTGAAATAACAAGGGCCCCACCCACGATGCCGAGAAGGCGCCAAGTAAATGAGATATAAAGGCTTGCCTGCCTGTGTGGTGCATATTTAGAGTCTAATGCTGTGCTAGAGGTGGGCTTGGCAACTGGAGTATGCCGGTGCGCACTGGTACACATCTAGCGAGGGTCAGGGGCTTTGATGCAGTGAGCTCAGCTGAACGTAGAACATCCGTTTCTATCGGAGTGGTATACTGAAAATAATGATTAACCCTTGGCATCCTTAGAGATCTCGAAGCTTTGGTCTATGGAGGATGCGCTATGGTCCGTGAGGCGGGTCCCGGAAGAACCATAATGGAGGTAGATCTGCTCGAACCGCTAGACTTCGTTCGGATGCTATGCGTAAGTGCAAGTGCACTAAGAAACACTAGATCACTGCTCTCTAACAGCAAACACCCGTTTGAGGTGACGGTCCGTCTTCCAATCTCACCCTATATAACCAATCCCTCCCAGCGTCCTTTCCAACCCCCCCCCCAACAGCTACACCTCCCCAAGTCACAGACCACTCACAACACCAACCAAAGACCATCGAAAGCTAGGAGCCAGAGCAAGTCGAATTAAAATGTGGGGCCAAAGAGCGATCTGTCTGGGCCTGGCAGTCATGTCGATTTTGGGCCGCGTTATTGCCGGTCGAACCTTCGTCGTCGAAGCGCAGGACGAAAGAATCAGGTAATGTCATTCGGTAGCATCGAGAGAGGCGATGTGTATTGACGAGGCCTTGGGACTTCTATACGTTGCTTTCCTGGCTATTTTAGATACGATTCCATTGCAATCACGGGACCTGCTTGGGAGCTAGTCCCGCCTTCCAACGATGCTTGCGATACTCCTCAAATGCTCACCATCCAGGAGGGAGACTACATGAGCTTTACCTTTACAGTGAGTGAGCACGGCGGTGGCTGTTCGAGGATCCCCCCTGGCAAGCCACTATCTGGCGCTCGGGGCGCAGAATCGAGGCCTGCGGCTCCATTCATTTCCCCTCGAGATCTATATGGAGCTAAAGCGTATCTTGTTCGACAATCCCAGGGCACAAGCATATCCGTCGTCGGCGCGGCGAGCGTCGGGCACAGCGTAATCGACTTTTATGTGGACGGCGTCCTCAACAAGACAGTCGACCAAGGCCATCCGGAATCGAGATGCGACGATGTTTTATTCGAGCTATCGGATCTACTTGAGTTTGAACATACGATCGTCGGGATGTTGTGGGTTCCAGATATCAACGACGAGAGTGGGGAGGGGGAGAGCGTGTTCTCGGTACAACGTTTAAAGTGAGCCCTCGCAATGTTCGAATTACCAGTATGAGCTAGGCGTTTATAAGGATACCACTACTGATGATAGGTATACTATATCTAATGATCTCGACGACTGAAGGTCAACTGTCGGACTCTTGACGAAGGAAATGGAGGGGTACACTGCTCGGTCACGCGTTCAGCATGATATATAGCATATTTCATACTTAGGGAACAATATAAAGAGGAGATATATGAGGTTGTCTCAAGTAGAGCCCCATTTTCCCTTCTCGTCCCAAGTGAACAAACTGCTCTCGGGACCTTTCCACGAGTCGATCGCGTCCACCGCCGCCTGACCCCAGTCAAAATCAATCGCAGCGACTCCTGGAGGTGGGTCGATGAAGGTTACTAGACGACGCCCGTTCTCTTGAATGAAGGCTTCTCTGATGGCTCCGTCGATTAAGGTACGAAGAGGTTCGTAAAATCCGTTGACGTTGAGGATGATGACGGCTATTACGTATTCAGTACGAGATTCAGCTCAGAGAAAATCACGGGACGAGATCGAACGGGGACTTCGACGTACGTTTCTGATTAATCCCAATTTGGCTCCACGTAATAGCTTCCAACACCTCTTCGTACGTCCCGAATCCGCCGGGCAAAGCGACGAATCCCGCACCAGCGATCCTCGCCATCTGCAGCTTGCGCTCGTGCATGCTGTTCACGACGATCGTCTGCATGTTACCGCTGTTGACGACCGCCACGTCCTTCTTCACGTTTCTCGCTCCCTGCTCGATTTGCTCGACCGTCGCTTGCGAAGCAGCGCGTTCGACGGGACCCCTACCTTCGCCTCCAGCGAGGATGAGCGAGCGCGGGATGATGCCGACGGCTTTACCGGATTTTTCGATGGCGGTATTGCTGACGATACCCATGAGACCGCGGTCTCCGCCTCCGTAGATGAGAGGTCGGGAGGACGAGGCGAGAGCGGTGCCCAGAGCTAAGAGGGCGAAAAAATTACGTTGACGTCAGTATATACGTCTGAAGCCCGGAACATCAAGAACACATGATGATGCGACATACACTCAGCAGCTTTTCGATATTCGGGGGAGAGACCCGGCGACGAAGCACAGTAGACACATACGGCTCGGGGGTCGGTAGCGAATGAGGAGGCTGGTGGAGGAAGGGCATCAGTGCTTGTGCTGGCGGAACTGGAATATTCTAGATCCGAAGTGGGTGTAGGGCTCGACGGTGAGCGGGGCTTTTGGTGGTGGACGAAAGAGCCAAGGCTTGCGGCAAAGCCGTAGAGTCGTGAACGTAATTCTTGCATCGTCACAAGAGGGGGTAGGGGACAGAAGGAAAGGGAAGTTCAATGGGAAAGTAGTAGGGAAAGCAAGAGGGAGAAACTAAGCAACGGGGGACCGAACGTAGGCTTGAGAGAGAAATTTATACCTCTAAAACGTCAGGGGCTTACATCTATAAACAAGCCTCAGACGTCATAATTAACTGCAGCGTGTCTTCTGAATGCGGCTGCAAGCCTTAACCGAAGCGTGCCGCCGCTGCAGGCCAGGTCTCAAATGACGGCAATGCTGACCGCTGACCGGACGTGACGGGTGGCTTTCATTACTAGCTCGGGGCTTGTCACCTTGAGAATTCGAAGGCATTTATTTGCAAACAAGGGCGGGAGAAACAACACGAAAAAACTCAAATGCGGTTTTCATTTCAATCTGTAATCTCCTTCTGGATCACGGGACTCACTTTCGGACTTGAGCGGTGATTAGTTACGTGAGGAGCGGGATGGACCCTGAAGCGGCGGAGAGGTGAGGTGAGTGAAATTCCAATCTCACCCGACTCCGTCGCTCGCCCGCACTTTACTTCTTTCGTTCTTCAAAAAAAGCAAGATGGCATCTCCATTATGTCGAGTGGCACTTGCATCAAGGCAAGCTTCTAGAGGTATGTAGCTCCGATTCTTAAAGCGTTGGTGAAACAACGGACGCTGACGGGCTTGTTCGCGTGTGTGCCAAAACTTTGGGGGAACCCGTCCCTTACATTGAAAACTCGCAACGTCGACAACAGCTTTGCTACATACTTCGGCCCGCCGACATGCTGTCACTTCGTTCAAGATGCCGGCGATGTCCCCGACGATGACGGAGGGCGGGATTGCTAAGTGGAAGAAGAAGGAAGGGGAGGCGTTTGAAGCTGGGGAGATCCTTTTGGAAATCGTACGTCGGTCATGCTCCAC
>WSTX01002786.1:0-18349 GCA_019633405.1 Tulasnella sp. 408 | reverse complement strand
CGCATATATGCTGATTTCGTTCGTAGAGATCAAGGTCCAGCTACGTACTGGGAACCACCATTCTCTCAATACCTCGGCATCCCAGGAGCTTGGGGACGCTTCCTAGGATTTTGGGCCGTATTTATGCAAGCTGCGGTACGAAAAAAACTGTCCGATACTTACGGGGGATGTTTAGATGCTGAACCTAGACTGGTCGATGTGATTTTTTACAGTTCAGCTTCTTTGGGACGGAGATACCTTCCGTCATCGCAGGCGAGGTGAGTTACACTGGCGAAGGGAAAGTCGTTCTGAGAGCTTGAAGCTGAGCTTTCTGTGCTGTTCGCTGTAGATTCGGAACGCGCCCAACGTACGTGAATCCGAAAACCGCATACAGAATTAGAATACGGACTTATCCTTGGTTATTCCGCGGTGCTTAGGTTATCGTCGACATTTCTCGCCGAGTTTGGATTAGGATGTAAGTCTCGACCCGGTGCTTTCTTGTTGCGTGGAGCAGCCAAACCGACTATTCTTTGTCAACGCCAGGACTATCCTTTACTTTGTCGCCATCATCGTCGTCGGAACCGTTGTCCCTCGCTCGGCGGTCAGTCCCCCCAAAATCGACCCGTCAAATCCAAACTCGCCTACGAGCGGCGCACCATGGGACAAATCCCCTTTCTTAGTGGCTCTGACGAGAGCTGGGGCGAGTTATAACTGGGTGCGGTTATTTCGGTCCGCTTTGACCCTCTCTCGGTGAGGTGGCTCATCTTCTCCCTCTGACCTCGATTAGGCTAGGAACCTTTCGGTAGCGCTTATAATGACTTCCGCGGCGTCGGCGGCTTCGACAGAGGTTGGTAGCGTTTGGAATACTTGAATCAGTGGCCGGAAAACACACATCATCGCTAAACTACCGGACCGTTTCCCATAGATCTTCCTCTCAACTCGCTACCTATTCTACCTCGCCAAAGCAGGACACGCGCCGAGCGTTTTCGCCAAAGTATGGCCAAACACCGAACGTGCCAAGAAAGAGGGGATCGTCGTTCCGTGGGTTGGAGTTGTTCTTACGGTCGCCTTTTCGGCACTCAGCTTCATGGCCATGCGGCCTTATCAAAACGTGGCTGGGACGCCTGAGAAAGTCAGTCAGAAATAGCGAAGTTGCTCAGTCCGAATAAACGCTAACGCGCTACTTCGGTATCCTTTCCGCAGGTTCTCAGCTGGATAACTAGCATGTCGTCGTCTGCGTATTTACAGGTATGTATCTTAGCGTTTGGTTCTTCTGGGTAATATTCCCTTGCAAGCTGACCACCAATACGTCTGTTGATAGTCTTGGGTTGGAACTCTTTTCACCTACTTGCGGTTCTGGAGGGGAACAAAGGTGCAGAAATCGATGTACGAGTACGAAATCAAGTTGATTGAGAGGAACCGGGCTTGGGGACAACCATTCGTAAGTCGCTTTCTTGATCTGAGGATCTTTCTGCACAGCATCCTGACCATGGCAATTGCTTACAGTGGGCGATCTATTCGTTGACCATGTGCTGTCTCATCCTTCTCTTCAATGGCTGGAGTCTCTTTAATACGAAAAACGGAAGATGGGTAATTTGTACGACGAACTCTGCCTTTCGTTCCTTCAGACCGACTCACTGATTCCCCACTTACGCTAGTTGTCACACCGGACTCGCCGCCATTCCCCAAAGACCAAGTCATCAAATTCGTCACCAACTACCTACCATTACCGACCCTCATCCTTCTCGTTTTCGGCTACAAGTTCATCAAGCAGAGCGCGATGGTTCGGGCAAAGCACATGGACTTCCGTGGCGTTTGTGATCCGGATAACCATTTCGCAGACTGGAAGGAAGAGGAGCCACCAACGACCTTTTGGGGGAAGGTTTGGTTCTTCTTGGTGTGTTGACCATGGGCTGAACCGTTCTCTCAGAGCGAAGTATATTTGATCTATGTAGGGTTTTATGTCGCTTTTTCAAGTTTCTATTCGCGCTTGTCCTCGCCGCGCCTACGCCTGCAACACTACTCAGCGTGACTTCTCCTCGCAATCTTTGAGTCTGCGGCATCAAAAGCACCCTGCTTAGAATAAGTTTACTTGAGAATTTGCTGATGGGTGACACGCTTTATTGACCGGTGATGGAGTATCAACACCCGAAGTCGCTTTCGGGTCAAATAAGCGGGGAATAGCAGGGAAGAATGTTCGACGGTCACGGAATACATCTATTGAGTTAGGGGATCGAGAAGTTGAGAAACATGAAAAATAGAAAGGATATTGTTGTGAACAATGGCAAGTGTTCTCCCATGAAGAATGGCATGACATTCCGCAGGACCCCAGAATTGTGCGGGAAGCCAAAGCCAGGGAGAGAACGAGAATGTCAGCCAGTGATCTTTGAGACGTAAAGCTGTCTGAACTGGAAAGGTGGGTGGGGGGATCATATCTTTGAAGGGCGTATGAATCCCAAATAATACAGCAGTCCTCGAGATCCCATCCCATGATAAACATACCGCCTGGTGAGAAGCAAACAGAAAAAACCCAGTCAACATGATCGCTCAACGTTTCGTCCACCTGTTCACCCGTTCGAGGGTCCCAGAGCCGAATTGTCCTGTCTGCGGATCCGGATGCCAGAACCCTGCTGTCAGGGGAAAAGTATATGGAGAGAACCCAGTCGCTGTGCCCAATGAGTGGTCCACCCACTTGCGTGTAAGTATTTGGATCCCACGGCGAATAGTCTTGTCGCGGGATCAAGATGCCAGGAGATTACCGTCTGTTGAGAAGCAAACACAAAGAACCGAACCGCCGTGGCCCCTCAACGGGTTTCCGACCTGCATCCCGATCATCGGGTCCCATATTCTAATTGCTTCGTCTTCGGACCCCGATGCCAGAACTCTGCCGTCTGGCGAAAAGCAGACAGAAACAACCGTGTCCCTGCAGCTTGTAGGCGATTCGCGGACGCGCCCCAGTCGAATGGTCTCGTCTTCAGATCCGGATGCCAGAACTTTGCCATCCAGCGAAAAACAGATGGAGAACACCAAGCCAATATGACCTGTCAGCGGATCGCACACCTACCTTCTCATCTCAGGGTCGCATAGTCGAATCGTCTGGTCGTCGGATGCGGCTGCTAGAACCTTAGCGTCTGGCAAAAAACAGAGGGAGCGGACTGAGTCGTTGTGGCCTCGCAGCTAGTGTTGTGCCAGAGCTAGCCTCAGGCTCGGGCCAGCTCGGGCCAGCCCAAGCTCAGGCCAGCCCAGGTGATGGGCCCGAGCCTGAGCTCAGAGTCTCAGCTTGCCCAAGCCCGCTTGCTGGGCTCGAGCCTATCAACGTCACAGGAACCTTCCCTTTAGGGCGGGTCCCTCACGGAGATAGATGGCAAACCGTCTCCCGCACTTGGCGGGAGCCCTTTATTCCCCCTTTTGGTAACCCCGCCGGGCTCGAGCTCAGCTTTGGGTCGGCTTGAGCCGGGCTCCGCCGGAGCCCAGAGCTAGGTCGGGCTCGAGCTTGCCCAACACTACTCGCAGCGGGTCACACTCCTGCCTCCCGGTCCTAGGGTCCCATTATCGTCTTGTCGCTGGACCCAGATGCGAGAATTTCGCAGTCAGGAGAAAAAGAGACGGAAAAAACCGAGTCCCTATGGCCCGTGATCCCCGCAAGGTTCGGCTTCTAGGCTTCTAGCGCAACTACCGTACCATTTCCACAATTCAGTTTCTGGAGGACAATGAGGAAGAGCCGAGGCATATATGTGGACTCTGGAGCGGCCCAAATGAAGGTTCCGGGAATGCGGGGATGAATCATTGTATGTCATTCCAGAAGTTGGTTAGGACGTTGGGCGCTATGTTTGAGTACGAGAAAGCTAGCAGTCAAAGGTTTAGTCTATGGCACCGTATTCGCAATCACAGGACGTCTGATGGACTCACTAGAGCCAATGGTAAATCTGCCTTGCGGCGGCCCTTGCCATCCTAATCACCTCAGTCGTCCCTCCCAATACGCTCATGACTTCAAGCCAGCACAATACCTTTTCCTTGCTGAATAATCCAAATTCGACTAGTTGGCCACAAGTGAAACCCTTGCTCGGTTCCGACCACCGTATCCCTTGTGTGGAGATGAATCGACCAAGCTGGGCAACAATACATCAGCAAAAGCATGATTACTATATATGAGCAGCTCTAATATATAGACTATATAGAAATTGTGGATCTTTGTTGACTATGTGGACTATATAGCCCAGTGGAGTAAAGTAGGTCTATTGCTTGCATAGTGGCTTAGCATTTTAGCCGATATAGATCCATGTAGCACTGTAGTTCCTGGTAGCTCTGTAGCTCTGTAGCTCGTGGTAGCTCTGTAGCTCTGTAGTACAGTTACTGACACATGGTCAATTCAATGTTCAACAACTCAAAGTTACCAAAGCTGTCAGCAGGCAAAGGAGCTTCTTTCAGTACTACTCCAATTTTCAGTTGTCGTGCTGAGAGAGATGTTCAAGCTCAAACTGCAATCATGAACTGGTGGCATAACAGAGGGTAATGAGGTAGACCGCACATAAATAATGAATTTACAATCAAAGGTAGACGTGGAACTACAGTACTAGTATTCCATCTAGAGACCAAGATAAACGAGACAAGTCAAAAAAGGAAACCAAATTGCTGTGAGCGACGGCAAGTGTTTTCTCAGAAAGGAAAATCAGACCTGCCCAGGTGTCCCAGTACTCCGCGGGGATCCAAAGTAATCGGCGGGAAGAGTATGTTATCCAACGATACTGATAACCTATGGTGATCAGGCTCGGGATCTGAGGTGGATAATGATATTTTTGAAGGGTGCGTACATCCCAAATGTGACAATCTCCACTGTATTGTTGTACCACGAGAAATACCCCGTCTGACGAAAAGCTGACGGACCGAATACCAATTTTGGGACCGATTAGCGGTTCACCCAACTGCCTGGTTGTCTGAGTGTCCCAGAGTTGAATTGTTTGGTCCCAGGATCGGGATGCCAGAACTCTGCTGTCCGGCGAAAAGCAGACGTGGTCCACGGCCAAGCTGTGACCGGTCAGCGGTTTGCCTAACTGCCTCCCTGTCTGAGTGTTCCACAGTCGAATCGTGTTGTCTTGGGATCCGGATGCCAGAACTCTGCCGTCCTGCGAAAAGCAGATACACTGGATGAGCAGGTTGTGACCGGTCAGCGGGTCGCCCAACTGCCTCCCTGTCTGAATGTCCCACAGTCGGATCGTGTTGTCCGAGGATCCGGATGCTAGAACTTTGGTGTACGGCGAGAAGCAGATGCACACAACGCAACCACTATGACCGGTCAGCGGTTTGCCCAACTGCCTCCCTGTCTGAGTGTCCCACAGTCGGATTGTCTTGTCCTCGGATCCGGATGCTAGAACTCTGCTGTATGGCGACAAGCAGGCGCACATAACGGCATCACTGTGACCAGCCAGTGGTTCGCCCAACTGCCTCTCTGTCTGAGTCTCCCACAGTCGAATCATCTCGTCGTCGGATGCGGATGCTAGGAATCTGCCGTCCGGCGAAAAGCATACGCACACAACGGCACAACTTTGACCGGTTAGCGGTTCGCCCAACTGGCACCCTGTCTGAGTGTCCCACAGCCGAATCATGTTGTCAGAGGATCCGGATGCTAGAATTCTGCCGTTCGGCGAAAAGCAGATGCACAGAACAGGATTGTTGTGACCGGTCAGTGGATTGCCCAACTGCCTCCCTGTCTGAGTGTCCCACATTCGAATCGTGGTGTCCGAGGATCCGGATGCTAGATTTCTGCCGTCCGGCGAGAAGCAGGCGCACACAACGGCATGACTGTGACCGGTCATCGGGTCGCCCAACTGCTCCCCTGTCTGAGTGTCCCACAGTCGAATTGTCTCGTCCTTGGATGCGGATGCTAGAATTCTGCCGTCCGGCGCAAAGCAGACATACCAAACGGTACTACTGTGACCGGACAGTGCTTCGCCCAACTGCCTCCCTGTCTGAGTGTCCCACAGTCTAATCGTCTTGTCGTCGGATCCGGATGCTAGAACTCTGCCGTCTGGCGAAAAGCAGGCGCACAGAACGGCATCACTGTGACCGGTCAGCGGTTCGCCCATCTGCCTCCCTGTCTGAGTGTCCCATAGTCGAACTTTGTTGTCCTCGCACCCGGATGCTAGAACCCTACCGTCATGCGACACACCGGCACAGCTGGCTGGTCTGCCGTAGTCGCCCACCGTTTCCGCCCTCTGCTTCCCGGTCTCGGCTTCCCAAAACTGGATATTCCCCATATGTGTTTTGCTTATCACAAGTGAACCGTCTCCAGAAAATGCAATGTGCTCTGGCCTTCCCTCAATAGCTCTGGTCCATAGGTTCGAGGGCCATGTTGACATTTGGTGACCCCCAAGGATTCGAACCTTTGCTCTTGAGCCGTACAACCTCCACAGTTCCGTTTTCCAAGGGCAATGAGGCAACGCGGAAGCATAAATTTGTAGAGGTCCGAATGAAATAGGCTCCAAGAACGCGACAACGAATCGATGGATATCGTTCCATAGATTGACAAGCGGAAGGGATTCGAATATCTCGCTTGGGCATCTCTTGAGGTGACGGTTTAGTTCCGGACACTTACCGATCCAACACGGATTGACAAACTTACCACAAGCCAGGAATGCACCTGCTTTGCCATTGTACTCCCTTCACTTACAGCGCCGATTATGCTCATAACTTCGAGCCAACCCAGAACTTTCTCCTGACTGAATGATTTAAAATCTTCCAGCTGGCTTTTGACGTCATTACCTTTGGATTCCGACCATCGTAGCCCTTGCGTCAGATGAACCGACCAAGCCTGGCAGCAATACCGAAGGGCTTTTGATACCTCGTCTTTCGCAACTTCTTGGATCTCCGAAACTGCGAGCGAGAAGTCGGACAAGCTGCACATATTCTCCTTCAGAAGTCGGAGCATGAGACCAAGGCTCAATCTTGCAAGCTGTCGATGGTATTGGGTTACATCAACGTAGTAGGGCATCTCCTGGCATCGCTCCCTGCTGACCAATAGGTCACGGATGGACGTGTGCATGAACCGCACTGTTTCAGAGGCCGAAGTGGGGATATGGAGCAAGGAGTTGCAATCCATCAGAATGTCCTGGCGTAGAAATTGGATTATGCTGTCCCGATTCATCCCCTCGAATATATCATCGTCGCCACACAGAGTCGCGATAACTTCCAAAGACACCGGATGCGGTGCTACAACGATTGCTCCGAGAACGGAGCAGAGAAACTGCCGCTTCTCAGGGTCTTGCCTCATGTTATCCATCGCTTTTGACAGAATTTGGTGATACAGGTCATCGAGGCCGCCCCACCTCGCTTGGCGTCGCAGTAAACTGTTTAAGCGGTTGACGGGTGATCCTGTGCTGATATATGTAATCGCAGTGTGGGCCCACTGGAACAGACCTTGGGATAGATTCACTAGGCGCGAAATGTCCTCGACTGAAGGCCAATTCTCGGAGAGACTGTGGTCATTCCGAATTTGCGCGCATGCGTGGTGAATGAACAGCGTAAGGTCGTGGTCAACGTCGGGGGATGAGTCCAGGTCCAATGATTTCCATCGGTTTGAATTAAGAGCACGAACGATTGGAGCCTCAGGGCGACATGTCATGAGAAATCGGACATTGGTGGGGAATGAGGACATGTGCCGATCGATGAGCCTGACAAAGTCCATGATGTCTTTGGATTCATGGCATTCGTCAAGAGCATCAACAATGATGAGGATGGGATGGGGATGTCCCTCGAGTCTTCGTAAGGAAGCCACGAGGAGGGTCTTGAACTGCTCGCTGAGTTGTTCGTTCGCGATGTCCTCGTTTTCTCGGATGCTCTCCAGGACTGCGTTCTTGACCTCCAAAACCAAGCTATTTCCCAGCTGTCTAGCAAGTGCACATACCAGGCGGCGGTTCAGGGCATCTTGTGCTCTACGACAGTGAAAGATTGCACACGACGCACGGAATCTCCAATGATGTGCAACCGTAGACGCAATCGTCGATTTCCCTCTTCCCGCCATCCCACGGATCCAAAGACCACGCTCCGAGGGCATTGCACCTCTGATCCAATTGTCGATTTGCTCCAACATATCAACCCTCGTGCCAGGGAGACAGGTGACATCCTCTAAGGTGTTGCCCTTTCCTCCGTAATTCCCATCTCCCAGACGACCGAGTAGACGACGATCCTCCTTCTGCATTTCTGTGCTTTCTGAGAAACGATTTTCAGGCCGTATACTGTCTGAGACTGCGAGGAACTTACTGAGTTCGGCTGAAAGGTCATCAATGTTCAGGGCGACAAGTAGCTGTTCAGGGTTAATTTCAGCGAGCTGAACGTGTGGGAAGATCATGATGCGTGACTGACGTGGATTTCTTCTAGCATTTTCTGAATGTCTCCTTTATACCTCCTCAATCCTTCTGCATCGTCGCAACAGGACGATGCATCCGGCAAAAGACCTGAGGAACACCATTCTTTCATGTTTCCCTGTATGCACCGGAGTTCCCTGGAAGAGGGTTGAGCGCGTACATTCACACCTATCTTTCCTGGCCTTTACCTCTGCAAGTCAGCGACAAGAGAAGCTAATTCTTCCCTATGACGTGTATTAGATTCTTCTCTCATCCGTTCAAGGCGACCTATAAGCCTCAATGCGTGGGACCCTATGCTGTTTGCTATGCTTTCGTTCCGGTCAATGGACTAAATATTGTATGTCAGTATTAGAAGGGATGAATTAGGCTCAGTTGATCTCACGCGGGCTAATTCCACCAAGCACGATCCTACATCGAGAGCGGCTCCAATGTATGTCTTAATGACCGGAATAACTCTAGAATCCACCCTCAAGTTCTCCAAAATTTCCCGCGCTGCGTGCAACGTTTCTTCAGATGTGGAACAGCGCTTTTCCTGAGCAACGTAGATGTTCGGCACCGAACCGCCCATGGGAACAGGATCGAGCAATGAAGATAATTCACCTGTTGCCCTTTCACGTGGAGTCTAAATTAGAGGAGTCATCTAAAATGGGAATTATACTCAATTGGGGGGTTATATAACTTACATCGAGATCCATATTTGGGGAATCGTGGTCATCGATGTGGGGGAAGGAGGGCAGGCCCAGCCTTGACCAGAGACCAGACTCCTCTTTAGAAATTTCTCCCCAAAGCTATATTAGCCCAATTACGCGTCAGATATCTTGTATGCGATTGAGCTCAAACAAACACTAACCTCCCTCAGAGCCTGTGCCATTGACGGCCGCATCTCGGGAGCCATGTTCCAGCACCGACGCATTAAACTCCAGAGGGGATCAGAAGGTGGCAGGTCCTGATGGTCTTCCGGGTTAGGCGGCTCATCTTGAGTCACACGGGCGAAGACACGTGGTTGCTTGAGACCCCAAAACGGAGGCTTTCCGCTCATAACCTGACACAACTTCCAACTCAGAAAAGTTACCCATATTTAGGCTGCACCACTCACAGTTAAGATGAGACCGCCGAATGCGTACACGTCGGTCTTGAGGTTGGATTTTTGTTTCTCTTCATTGAAAAGTTCGGGTGCGATGTAGTTGTACGTCCCTTTTACCCTTTCGCTAGTTGTGAACCCGCTGTGATGGCCGAAGACATCGAGAACCCGACTCAGACCGAAATCGGAAAGCGCCGCTTGCAAGTTGTCTTTAACGAGGATATTCTCTGGCTTAATGTCGCCATGGCAGATTGGAGGGTCTTGCGCATGGAGGTGCTCAAGTCCACAAGCCGCTTGGAGAATCTATGGAATGCGAAGTGAACAAGGATCTGGGCAGAAAGCATTACCGTGAACTCACAAGTCGAAGCTTATCAAGCCGAGAGAGGTTCGGATTAGTCTTCAAGTAGTGATTTAAGTTGCCATGACGGCACCAAAGGCTGATGAGCCGTGGCCCGGGTTGCGAACGATAGCCGAGTAAAGGATGGAGATTGGGATGCTTCGTCTGACTCCAAACATACACTTCCCGTTTCATGCGCTGCAGGGCAGGGTGGACAAACATGAGATACTGTAGTATGGACACACTTGAGAAATACCAACTATGTCCCTTCTCCTGGTTAGTTCTTCCAGATCGGTTTTTATGTCCCTCGAAATAAGAGCTTTGAGCTCCTTGATGGCAACTTCGACTTTTTGGCCCTGAGGGCTTATCCAGAGCCCGTGATAGATATCCGCATATCCGGCGGAGACGTCCGGGAGATTAGGGACATGCAAATGTCCCTGGAGCTCTTCGGATGTCTCGAAAAACATCAATCTCCGGTTCGGTTGAACAAGCGACTCCGTGTCCATTGATATGAAGCGATGAGTTGCGTTCAGGTGTCTTAAAATGTGGTTGGACGGCGATCGATCTATGTACCACTGCGAATGGAGGCATAATGCAGGATCGTGTTAGCGAGTCCTCCGTGCAACCAATAACATCGCTTTGGATGAGGTGGGTGGGTTCATTAGTATCACCTGTTCTGACTGAGATTTTGATTATTGGCGTAGCTGACTTGAAGCGTTGCGAGTAATGGGTCTGTAGACTAGGGGGACAGGAGTGGTTTGCAGAACACTTGCAACACTTGCACCAAGCAGATGTTGTTTGTTCCGCTGCCGAGTTTACTTGAGACGTGTAAATAAGAAATGAGAACCACCACGTCTGATCTAATATATCGGCACGGCCACGCGATCGCGCGGGTTTCCCAGAACCGGTCCACTATGGCTTCCCGAAGGTGGTTGCGGCATCTCTTGGCTTGCAATGAAGATTGCAACCCCATCTTCCAGTTCTTCGAGTCGGGTATCTTGTATTTCAGAGAGGTTTATTCTTCTTAGTTTAGCGTCCTCAGTCACTAATATAAAATACCGCTAGGTACGGATCTGTCGTTCTTGTCTTCTTTTCCTCCCAGCCAGGGCTGAGCTCCTCTGCATTGCACCCTTATTAGTATGGAACACGTTGGATGCTGCGATCAGCTCCTAGTCTAACCCAAATAGCTCGACGGGTGCGTTTCGGGACTTCGATTCTTCGTACTCTTTTCAATATAAAAGCCTGAAGTTCTCGAACAGACCAAACATACTCCACCTCCTTCAATGTCAAAACAACGCAACTCCCTTGTAATTCCTCCGGTGTTATTACATATCTGGTCTAGCGACAGCCAAAACAGTGGTGCACGATAAGCATATCTGTATCATTATCGACGCTTTGATTAGTTCCGCGCCCTTACAGCTGTTTGCGATTTGGTTGGCACAAACACAATCTTACGTAATTTTCGACTGTTTTTCCTCCCGACGTCGGGGATCGATTTCTCCGCAACTACTGGGGCTACAGCTTTCAAATTTGGTCGACAGCTTCCAAGGATAAGTATGCAAATGCCCATATTACTGCTGTGCACTGAATCACCGCTGCCAGAAAGATCGCGCCTCCCGGCCCTATCGACAGACCCGCGATCCGTAGCTTCGACATGCGACGTGTTCCTCTTGCGCCATGTCCGTCGAAATCTTTGGAAAAGGCCTCCGGAATGTCTTAGGCTGTTTAATCGGGAAAGGTGCATGTATTTTGGTTAGCAACGGGTATCATCGACGTTGAGACTGGCTCTATGCAGCCCGATATTTCCCCTTATTCACCAGCTGGCCGTGATTTATCTCCTAATTGAGTCAATTGTGTGCTCTGATGCTAGCGCGACCGATGGAGAGCGCTGAAAGGCATCGGAAATGAAGCGCAGGAAACCAGTGGCCGCCCGAATACCGTGGACTGGACACTTAATATTAGTAAGTATAAAGCTACCATTTTGAGAGCCATACGGCATGTTGTCACATCTATGACCATCCAGCAAAGCTGAGGGCCAGTTGTACGTCCTTTAATCGTGTGGTTGGAGCTGTGTTGGGCAGCAACAGGAGAGGGGCACGGCAGGTGAGTCCTCACCAAGCCCTTGCCACCACCACAGCTACACCGACATCTCAATGCACAACTAAATATGTTATAAATCGATAAAAATACACTATTTGGTCCATACATTAGCAGTAATTCGTCTCGCCGTGCTCTACCAGGTAAAACTTCGCGAAACCTCTCACAGCAAAGCTACACTCGCAAATCAAGTTCTGGCATTTGTATTTGGACGATTTGGCTACGCGTGCCAAATCTCAGGTGAATCGGTGGTGAAATCAGAGAGTTATGCATCGCGCACGTCAAGCGGATCAAACGTCGAAAATTACGTAAGCTTATGTTTGTGCCAACCAAATCGCAAACAGCTGTAAATGGCTGGATTCACCTTCAAACTCGGGATGTTAGTGCACCGCATTCCTACTGAACTGCTGTAAGCATGGCATTAAGCATGTTGCACTATTATTTTGGGCGTACATAGCTCATTATGGAGGCTCGGAATTCTCATCTTGCGCTCGCAAATTCTACGTTAGAGGTACGATATGACGTGATTCCACTGAACTGTGAAGATATCTGTTCGATTTGGTGACCTGGCCTGCAATACAATACGCTCAGCGTGAAATCTTGACGCCAGACTCGGCGTTTTTGGCCCCCCAAAAGAGTTAGGCCACGCGATGGTTCGGTTATGCAGCGGCCGGCGGGTCACCGTGAGTCAAAAAGCGCGCAGTGGTTGGTATCTTCTATCTAATGCTCTTGAGCCTGCTTTATAAACTATCCCAATAAGAGTAATTTGTGATACAGTAACACTTAGAGAGCCTCGAGCGAGCAAAGGGCATGCGTCTTGAAGGCGACAATCAATTGACTATTGAAAGATACCAAACAAACTGCTATCTCTAGGTCTAAACAGCAATACAAGGTCGCCGCCAAGTCCCACTTATGCGCCCGACCATACCGGAGATCGAAGGACAACGCCTTCAGAAACAGGAAGGCGAGCAAAAGGGTGGCGAGGTGATTAGTGTCTGGTGGTCTGGGGGCTGATCGCCAAGGGCTGGTATACACTAGGATCCAACACAAGAGGGGATGGGTAATGTCCTAGACCGGGACATGCGCTGGATATGTGCGAGAGAACAACCCATGTTCAGACCGTGTTTATCTAAGGGGCGCACTACAAGCTCGGCTGTGACACGCACTGGACCCCCTCGTAATATGACGAGTTTCCTGCAGAAGTCCTGGTTCTACCCAAGACATGCGCAAGACCTTGTCGTGTCGTGAGGGTGTCAAGCACATTTCACCGTCGGGTTCGGGGCGTATCTCGAAGATAGGCACGTTCTGAATATGGACTGTTCTTTCCCACATGTATGGTCCAGGACATTACACCCTCTACTCCCACCGTCAGACCCCCAATATGGTCGCCCCAATTCAGCAAATAACTTCCGTCGGTTCACTTCCTCCTTCACCGTTGTTTGGAGGTGTGAAGCTGCCGTACGGCTGCCTTCTACAGCACGGCAAGTAAATCTTCCCTTCGCCGGAGTGGCGTGAAGCACCGGATCCTAAACTGCACGCAGAAGACTGGTATGGCACGGCCCGCATTGAGCGAGGGCAGACGGCGAATCCCAGGTGGGTTGGGAGGGACGATCGCTGGAAGCGCTGACATCGGCGTTGAATCAAACAGAAGGAGGGTGTGATTTTCGAGGACGAGGAGTGTCACCCGGAGTTAAGATGACGGTAGCTTCGAAACTTCGGAGTCGTTTTCCAATGTTGGGAGCGCTTGAAGTGGAGCGAGAGACGACCGCACAGTAGGGGAAGGACGGTAGAACATCTCCTCCAACCCTCGAATGTTTGATAGAATCTGTCATTGAAGTCGCCACGGGGCATTGAAAGATATTTGAGACTGTTGAGGACAACCCATGTCATCCGATATGGCCAAGATGTATACCATGCCCAATGCGAAGAGCATGTTCTCAATATCTCCTTGCTCCGTCCTTCGTCAGCCTCGGCTTGCTCGACCCGTCCGACGCCTCCTGGCGAGGCATGGCTTGCTTTATCCGCATCCGACGGTGGAGAAGGTGAAGCCGATGTTGGAAGGTGGTGTCGTTGAGGGTGTGGTTAGATGGTGCGTCACCGTCCGAGCGCTCGGTATAAGCTCGTACTAAGGACCTATTCGAACGAACAGACGATTGTGGTGGCGTTCCTTGTCGATTGTAACGAGCCCTTGCGCCGCACGCTCCAGAACGGATGAGTTCGTCACCATCCACTTCCACTCCTTGGCGGTGTTGCACAGGTGGCGCCCGATCCTTCTTCTTTAATTTCCCTTCACCAGGTGCCGATGAGGTAGTTCTATCGGTTGGTCCTACTCCAAGGTCGCTGCTTGCAAAGCTCGACCGGCCTCCAAAAGGCCTCAGGCAGTGGCCCATCTACCTCCATAGTCCACCGAGACGTCGCCTAGCACTAGGCCTAGATTGAATGGGATCTCAACGTAACCCACACACATCGTATGGTCGGTAGGGTGAAGGCATGGAGGGGTGTTGGTGTATCGAGAGAAATGGGTGTTGGAGAAGTCGAGGAGGTGAGGAATCGACGAAACGCTTGGGACTGGGAGCGGCACGAATTCATTCGGAAGTTTCTCCCTAGTGTTTAGCGGACACCCGATGCCGAGGGTTGTGATGATCGTGCCTTGTCGTTGATGCTCGAGATCCAAACTTTCTGTCCCCAGCTATGATAGTCGAGGATGTGCACGTTAGACAAGGAGCCACAGGTCAGAGAGACGAAACCCTTACAGTGTGTGTTGTGGATCGGGGATTCATTAAGGCCAGCGAAGGTGATCGCAATTCAGTTTGAGCTTTCAATCTGCTTGGTAGAGTTTGTTTCGTGTTCGAAGTAACGCCACCCCGCCCTTTGTCACCTGATACATTCGAGTAATCAGGCTCGAGATACATGCACTGCGAAGCGTGCCTGGCGTATTGGTGCAAATTTGCCCTTGCTATCTCATCCATGTTTACGGTCTCAATTCCTGTCGGAGGGAGGGATGGGACCCTGTCGATCAGGCAACAACGTTATAGTTCCCCTTCTTCTGAACAAGCATGCCTAAAATGATATATATTGGCTCTGGAAGGACAAAATGCCTATGTCCCTTCTTGATTCCTTTAGTCCCCGTCTTCAAAGTAACGCGTAAAGAGGCTGGCTGTAGTCACAGCATTCTAGTCTTCGAACTCATGCCGGGCTTGATCATCATGCTACATGACAACAATCCGGAGCTTGGTAGGGCGACCCACAAGGGACGGAACAAGTTTGAACTCTACAGCTTCTACGCCCATCGCTAGGAGTCTTGCACGGATGTCCCCGGCTCTAAGTTAAGAGCTTCCCTTCGTTCGCATGGTATATTGAGGCGTGAGGTTGCTGCGTGGTTGGATGCTGCAATACGGCGAGTTCATCCCCGCCACCGGAACGGCGGGAAGGACCACATCACGAGCTGCACGCAAAGAAGTGGACGGTGCTGTCCTCGTTGAACGGGATGTATGGCGAGTCCCTATTGGGTCGGAAGGGACGGGGAAGGATATGCTGCTGGAGACGTTGACGTGGGCGGTGACTCAAGCAGGAGATTGCCGTCGCCGAGGATGAGAATCGTCACTCGGAGTCAAGATAGCTAGCTTCGAAACTTCGAGTTCGTTCCTAATGTTGGGACCGCTTGAAGTGGAGCGGGGGACGGCCGCGCCGCGGGGGGAAGACAGTAAAGACTCTCCTTTCGTCTTCGATTGTTTGGCGGGGTGCGTTGTCGAGGTCATTGCGAGAGGTTGAAATATCGTAGCAACTCTTGAGGGCAATGCCCGTAATCTGATATATTCAGTGTGGACGAGTTCTCAATAACTCTTTGTCCCATTCTTCGTCGGTTCGAGCATCCTTGACTCTTCCGACTTCTCCTGGAGTTGTATGGATCGTTGTGTCTAAATCTGACGCTGGAGGAGGTGAAGCCGAGGCCGAATGGCGGTGTCGTTGAGAACGTTGTGGTTAAGTGGTGCCGTCCCCGAGCGAGTACCCGATGGCCGCTTGTACCAGGTGGAACCCATTCTGACGAACAGGCACAAGCGAATCTGCCCGTCACTAGAGGGGGCTTAACAGGTCGTATTGGTCGCTGCACGCGGCGGAACTTAGGACAGGAGAGGGCCTGTCCGCCTTGAGCGAGAGTGAATGGCGAACTCCGGTATGGACGATAAATCAATCAGAAGGAGGCGTGGTTGTATCCGAGATTGAGGTGGGCTATTCGAAGTTTAAATGACGGTAGTTTCCGGAGTTCCGGAGTCACTGACGATGTCGGAAGCGCTTGAAGTGGAGCTAGGGACGACTGCACCAGGGATCGCAGGACAGTAGAATCTCTCCCTATATCCTCGAATAGTTGGCGGGCCATGTTGACGTTACCAAGCCACCGTTGCGACTGATGGAAGCAATGCCGGTGATCCGGTGGGCCCAAGGGTGTGCATCATGTCCCAACGTGGTATACGTTCTTAACGTGTCCTTTTCCTGTTCTTCGTCGACCTCAACACCCGTTGACTCTTCCGGTGAGGTATAGCTCGCTGCATTCAAACGCGACGGCGGAGGAGGCGAAGGCGAGGTCGAAGATGGCGTCGTTCAAGCGGGCGGTGGTAAAAAACGGCGCGATTCTGCGTGAATGCCTCGATGGCCCGGCCATACGAATTGGGACGCATTCAAAAGGAACACGCAATGGCGACGCTGTTCGTTGTCGACTGAACGAGGTTTGAACGGAGCGATCTCTTTCCGTGCTCCAACGTATGGGTTCGTCGAAACTCCATCCCCGCTTCTCAACCACGTTGGCGTTTCATGGGCACGGCTCGCGCAATCTCTATTCGATTAAGAGGCGTTGACGTAGTTCCACCTGCTGGTCCTGCTCTGGGCTTAAGGTGGTTGCTGGCATGGCCCGACCGGCTTGCGGAAAGCCAGAGGCGGTGGGTAGGTCGACTTCCTTGATTCACCGAGAGTCGTCCCAGTCCCAGCCCCAGGTAGGATGCTCTCGAGGTAGGCCCGCCCATATTTCATGATCGGTTGGGAGAGGATATGAAGTGGTTTGATATGACCGCGCTGGTGTATCGAGAGGAATAGTGCGGGAGAGGTCAAGGAAGTGCCGAATGGGAGTAGACGTTTGACCTAAATGCTGACCCACGACCAGAGCCATCGAGCGCTCGGAAAGCGAAATCGTTTCAGATGTTCGGGGTTGTATTGGTGGACCGAAAATTGACTCTGGTAGGGATTGTGATGGTACGCCGAAAGGATGCTGCGAGCTTGCTGGGGTAGTTCCGCCCGCCGACGGATGCTGGGATTGATGAGGTTGGAACGCGACCGGCCCATGACAAACAGAACCACCTGCTCCATGGATTTCAGAATGGTAATGGGCGGCACACGCTGGAACGTCCTCGTCCTGAGGGTCAATCTGAGGCTGAACGTCCTGAGCGTTTTCCAGCCAAAGCTGCTGCGTGGGCTGCAGCATATCTCCCGCTCGACTTGATGATCTCGCGAGACGGAGGTGTTCGACTCGCCCCGAGTCTGATGGTAGAGGTGGTGGGCAATCCATGGGGGGGTGCTGCGTGCTGTCGCAAGTCGTCGCGACCTGAGGCGGAGGTGTAGGTCTCCAGCCCACTTCGGCGGTGTTCAATGAGCTGAAGTGGAGGGGGAAAGAGTCAAAACGCTTTGCAATACTGGACTAGCGAGTTATGCGCCGTTCGACGCGGGTGCGGCTGGCGGGGCTGGGGTTGGCCGTATCCTGAACTTGATAGATTGGGAACTTTTCGTCGTCCTACTGCGTCGTCATTCGAGGCCAGACAGCGAGGGTGAGAAGCGTGGGGAGAGTGTTCCATAGGTCTTGGCGCGGAATTTGGTGCGAAGAAGGAAGGGGGAGGTGAAGACCGTCCAGGAGGGAGCAGTTGCAGTGCGGTAGCGCGCCCTCAGCTTTTGAACGCATGTGCAGCGGAAACAGTGCTGCAGTTGGGTTGCTGAGCTGAGCTGAAACACGAACGCACGGCCTTGGAGGACAAGGACTTTGGTGTCTCGACGCCCCGTCCGCAAACCGTCGACGCCGCATTTGGTGGAGTGCAGTACTTGCGGAAGGGCTCGGCAGCTGGCCCGGTCATCCTCGTGCGCCACGACACGCCCAGGGTCAGGTACTGCCGTAACGAGATTCTCCGGTCGGGCCTCTAGTGGGGTAACTTCTTGTGCATCATAAGCGCGTGCGGGTTGAGAGAACAAGATAGCAGGAATTGGTGAAGGAGGGACCACCGTTGTAAGTTTGCAGTCGTTCGGGGCTTCTTTGTGACTGGAGTAGGTGCGGCACGAACTCATTCGAAAGTGTCACCTAGCTGATGTTGAAGGGACACCCGATGCGGAGGGTTGGGACGGTCATAGAAGGATGAGGTTGGGTTGCTGACAACATGGTGTCCTCGAGGGAGGGGATGGTCGGTTTCAATGGCGGTCCAGATCCAAATGTTTGGTCGTAAATTGTCCTAGTCGAGGGGA
>WSTX01002783.1:0-18449 GCA_019633405.1 Tulasnella sp. 408 | reverse complement strand
GCCGTGGCCCTCTCGGTCAATGCTCCCCAAAGCGTAGCCGGAGCTTATCCAGAGCTGCAGCAGAGTGTTGCTCAACTTCTGTGAGCAAAGGCTATCTCCTAAGCTACATTTAACGTTACTCACGATCAGACTTTTTGCGTAGTCGAAGGCCGGAGCCACTTCGTGACTATCTCTGCGACCTCTGCCCCTGGCTCTGCCCAATTTTGTGGCCATGGCTTGCCTATGCTTCCTCGACATTTACTAGTCTGGGCTCAGCTCTGGTCGTTTGATCTGTGCAATAAATATTCCGTTGATTCGGCTCGTAATTGGTCCTTGTGAAAGCCCTGCATGAAATGCGCGTCTGCTGTTTGTCCTGAATCTGCTGACGTAAGGCGTTGGATTTCTGACTGGATGGTGCACTTGCGACTACCCCTTGCTTGCCATCTATTGGCGTCCTTCGTGCATGCACGCGTCGGCGGGCGTATAGATTCATCCTGTTCTCAGCTATTGCTACTCTCGACCTATTAGAACGACTACTAGACACAACTATCATAATACACCCACCTGTATCATCATCTCCTTTCCACCCCCTCAACAGCAGGCAAATCCCATTACAACCTACAGACTTACCCTAATGGACGAGAGCGAGCAGATATCATTTGAAGGGAGGGATGGGACAGAGGCGGAGAACTTCATTCGCGATGTGAAATCTCGGGCGTTCAAGCTGGGCAAGCAAAAGGACAACGAGTGGATGGCAGCATTCGCGTCTATCTGCTTTTCCGGAAATGCCCTTAGGTGGTTTGAAAGCTTGGATGATGAGACGCAGTCTGACTGGAAGCTGCTTCGAGCGGCCATTCTTGCCAAATACCCCGCAGGATCTGTGGGTAGCCCCGGTTCACCAGTGCAGTATGTCCATCCTTCAACTTCCTAGGTTCCCTTTGCGAACTACTCACTTGGAGAGTATGCATAGGCAAAGGCCCGCTTTCCCGACCTCGTCTTCGAGTCAATCTCAAGGGGGCGCTTCTTCAAGATCCACCACAAGTAACAATCCTCCACATCTCGGACCGCGGGCGACTCTTCCGGCGACTCCCCTCCCAAACGTACCGAATAACCCTACGCACCACCGGTCAACGTCAAGATCGTCAACCGCACCAGCACCCAGCGCCCCAGACACCCCTGCCGCTGGACCTCCAGTGGCGGCCTCTGAACCCGTCGTACCTGCATTTATCGCTGCGAGACTCACGCAGAGAGCGCGAGATATACTAAACATTCCAACAAAAAGAGGGAGGATTCGCGTCACTAGAAACAATTCTCCGATTAATGAATACATTTCAAGAGGAGTGACGAATGGGCTCTACAGCTTGACTGGCTGTCGTGGGTACCACTTCGTCGCTCCCAGCGCTTCAAATGCACTGGAAGTGGAATACAGTCCCTCCAATAAACCCCACAGGCTCAAAATTCTCGTAAGTGTAGCTTCTGGTTTAGGCTTCCATGTTGCTGATAGACCATACAACTTCTGATCCAGAATCCGGCGACGTATCATGGTCAGCTTGGCTTGACGTGGTTCGAGAAAAGTCCCTGGCATCTGGGTTCTCAAGAGGGAGAATTATCGTACGCCTACCGGGTCATGCCTCCGCCCATGGCGATCTGATCCTTTCTCTTTCATGACGACCACCAAACCTAGGTACGTGCATCTCGTGGACGCTAGCCGGGACGGCGAAGATGCAGCGGGAACATCGTTTGAGTGGAGTGGTCGATTCCCAGATACCAACGACTGGGACGAGGTCTCTCATAACACGGGGACGGAGGTATGGAGAATTGGAACCGACGGAACAGTCCATGCCTCGTGGACCGGACCTTTTGGCAGTGAGTTTGTTCTACGGGTTCTTTATCGTTTAGCTCAAGTTTGATGGCACGCCGTAGACATATTCCCACTTTGGCCCGTCGTCAACGAAACTGATGATGAAATTCTATTTGTGGTCGATTACGAGATGTTCATGGCAGCTCATGATGGACGGGGGTACGCTCGAGCGGTGGGTAAACGACGACCCGTATGGCCGCTTGGACTTACCACCTCTCATCTCAGCGCCTCTCTTTTGAAGAAATTTAAATTTATTGTTTTGGTCATGCAAACTTGCTTATGGGAATTATGTGTTGAAGGGCATGCAGATGTTTGCGCGAGGATGACCATGCCGAAAGTCGCGTTTTTGTCTGTCGACTCACGAGGAGCGATTGACGTATTAGCGAGATGCTTGGGTAGAGCTCAATTCCACGTTCCGGTTTGAGTTAAAAAGCGACTCTGCGCCTGAGCAACTCGGCGGGAGGTACTGGAGATGAGTCTCCGAGGCGGTTGGTTCCCGAACTGGGGCCCGTTGGGTAGTTGTCAAGAATGTTCTTGAGGAATGAAGTACTTGTACTGTTTGGTTACTGAGCTTAGGCATTGCAGATAGCGGGGGAAGAGGGGAGGTCTTCATGCAGGTAAATGGAAACATGGGATTTCAAACTCAGCTTCATGCGGGCAAAGCTCCACACAAAAAAGGCCTAACCCACACAGATCTGGCTCGTTCAGAGCGTTTCCTGAGGTCGAGTTCCTTGCAAGCGTAGCGCGGCTGTTGCCAAAACAAAAAGGGCAATCCGAGTCGTTCGTCCTCCTGTGAAGCTCGTGTTAGTGCTCGCGATGGCGATCAGTACCGCTTCGATTGCTGCGCAAATACGACTTTGCTCGAATTCGGATTTAAGCGGTAGTCGTGGACCAAGCGCGACGCCACGGTTCTGGCTGCTCATTATAACGCTCATATGGCCAGAATTCTTCATCGCGTAATGACTCTGCCTCACGGGATGGCTTCGGAGGTGGCTTGGTCTCGACTCAAGTTTTAGGATCTCTTCCGCAGGGTCTCCTTCGTTCAATCCATTATATTATTTGCTTTTGCTCATCTCACTACGAGCCCGAGCTGCAGGAGCTTCTTTGCCTCGCAGGCACTCAATTGTCGGAGGTGTTGGTCTTTCGGAGGCCTCGCTGGGCTCGAAATGACTGAGGAGACGTGGGGGACTTGACAATCAGGCTATAGAGTGTCGCACTCGTTACGAATCAAACTTTTTTGCGCCAAGCTCTCTTCTTTCGCTACTCGGCAAGCTGCAAATTATCTATTACATCATTTACAAGACCACCAAATACATCGTCCCCAAAAAGATTCACTTGCATCAATAATCGCTGCAGCCGCATCCGCGATGATCCCAGAGCCTGTCAAGATACGCGTTACTTTCAGGAAGCATACGATATATTAGATACAAATGTATCACGACGCGATAAAGGAGGGCCCGGGAGTAGTCATAGCGCAACCTTGGGTCTACGGAGAAGAGGACGGGTAGGACACCGACGCTAAGCACAAAGCACACGTCAAATGGTCCAATAGGTGAGATTCTCCAAAAGGTCAAAGCAACGCGTGAGAATTCGTCCAATAGTTCTGCCGGGAGCACCCTAGCCTGCCGAGTGAAAATAGAGGCTATGGGATTAGAGGATATGAGAAGTAGCAGTGTTGAGGATTATATCGAACATATCTGCAAGCAGTTTATGTGCGGGAAGTCAAAGAGAGCACTAGAGCGTGACGGAAAGGGTCGCGTGACAGTTCCAGGTGGCCGTGTGACATGCAGCAAACGTGACAGCTGCGCCCACTCTCCACCACCACCCATTTGCCGGACTGCTCTCTGATGCAATCGCCAGACCACGAAAACACCTCTGCTCAGGAGCCCCAGATACGATCTGATACAGTCTGCCGAACACCACCTAGACAACATTCGCTCAAGAATGTGTAGGTCGTTCAGATGTTGGATTTGGCCGAGACTTCGATTGATAGAGCTATTGCTAGCTCACAACTGCGTGATACGCCTCGAACATTCGGAACTCCTGTGTCGACGGGGAACGTAACAGAAGAGTGTGCGGAAGTTCTCAACCAGATGAAATACGAGATGGTTTCCTGCGACAACTGGGACGATTTCAACCTCTATCTCCCGTTCGACGTCAACGAGAGAAACATCAAGGAGGCTGTCACCACCCTTACAGCACTAAAACACCTTCGAGAGGTTGAAGATTCTGATCCCGAATCCGAGTCCGCGTCCGAGTCCGCGTCCAAAAAGAAGAAGATCGAGTTCAAGGCCTTCCCCCGTTATGGTGTTGTGACAGCCAACGAGACAACTCGATATAAACCTCTCGTCGAGATATGTAATGTATTACAGGGTCTGAAACTAGACGGAGGGAAGGAAGCGACCTGCGAACTAGTTCAACTGCCCGAAAACTTTCCCAAAACCGAAACAGATGGCAGGAATTTTAAAGTGGATGCGTACCTCAAACTGAAAAATTCAACGATGCCCTCCTTTGATGAGAATTCGAAGAAAAAGTTACCCATTGCCGACATGGCCGTCCCGGCTGAGTTCAAGAGGTCGGAGATCAAGCGCCTCGAGGTGAGCTACTCTAGAATCGGTAGTTAAGTCGCTTTTCCCTCACTGATGTCTTGCGTCAGAATCGCGCACAAATCTTCGGTGCGGCCCACTTCTGCATGAACGACGATCCACGTCGCATACATATCTATGCTGTACGTCTTCGAATGCTCTTGGCATCCCTTCGTAATTCTCTCTTGCTCACAGCATGCTTGCAGATTACCATTGAGAACTACTAGATGAATGTTTGGTACTTTTCACGATCGCATTCCGCCAAATCGCCCGAATTCAATTTGCCGATGTGAGCGACCTTTATTAGGGCTTGACTTCAGTCACGAACTAATCTACAATCAGGACCCCGGCACGTTTATTCGGGTGATGCTATCGTTCATATTTGCTACCGAGGAAGAATTAGGATACGACCCTAGTATCCAGCGTCGCCTTCCTCCCAATCCGACTCTCGATAACTCGACGTTGCATTTCGTGGACAAGCTACGTGGCAAAGACGGCGACCGCCACTTCAAAACTGAAGGTTCGATCTTTGAATACCGAAGCCTTTGCATGACCAGTCGCGCGACTCGGGTTTGGAAGGTGGTGGAAGTGCCTTCATTCGAGGACGACGACAGGCCGCTTGATGGGCCAGTCATGGTATTGAAGGATATGTGGCTGGATAGCCAATCAAAAACGGAGCGCGAGAATCTGGCCGCGATTTTCGAGGAGCTCGGAAGTATCTCCCAGGATCTCAAGAATGGGAAGGAATTGAAGGTTCTCGCCGAGTTCGACGATATATCAAAGGAAGCAGTGGAGACTTGCCTAAAAGCCGGCACGTGGGGCGATTACTTCCTCACCGTCGTCTGCGATTGGAAAGGCTCCTCATCAAAAGCGGTCCCAGTTGGGGCTCGGTCTGACCCAAATCTCTTCGATCCTTTACCCTCATGTCCGAAACCCGCGTCCGTCCAATACTGCAACCCTACTCGTTCCAAGAACGCTCGAGAAATGGATGCCGCGACCCCTATCCAGGCCCCTCTATCTCGCACGTACTCCCCTAAGCAGCATTATCGGGTCGTCTTCAAGGAACTTTGCGAGTCTCTACATGACGTGGAAGATGTGCAGGACCTGGCAACTGCGCTAGGAGGAGCGGTCCTCGGTAAGCCTATCGTGTCCGATGAAATGAAGTGTTGGTATCTGACACGGCTGTCACGTACGCTATGTAGCTCTCCAATTGATGTTTCTAGCTGGCTGGATCCATCGTGACATCAGCACCGGGAACATTTTTGCCTGTCGGCTGCATGCAGACGGCAGTTCGGGTGCGCCGGTTCGCGGCATTCTCGCCGACTTGGAGTACGCCAAGCGCTTTGACCCTGATCACTCGAAGGGATGCTCTGATCCGAAAACGGCGAGTCACGTCAACGGCATCGACTGAATGATGTCTGACTCTCAAACAGGGTACCGCATTCTTCATGGCCATCGAGATCCAGAGACAGATTTATATGTATCGTCCAACTGCCTCGCAGCAGTTACCTCCCGTCGACTCTGACCAAGAACAGGAGGGAGAACCACCCGGTGTCATTCATAATTTTGAGCACGACATGGAATCGGTTTTCTGGGTCTTACTTTGGACCCTTCTCGTCCGTTTTCCCCCGGCCCGCTCGGACGCAGAGAAAGCCGCATTTTCGAAACGCCTATCAAGCATATTTCAAAATAGTAGCTCGTGCAGCCCCGGCCGTGAAAACCTCTTCACCAAGGCGCAAATCTTCGACACCTTCCTTGGAACCTGGCTAAATCCTGCACTTCAATCAATGCGGTCCTCCCTTCGAAATCTCAGACTCGCTTTCGAGATTGGCTACCACAGGAGAGGTTACGATTTTAATGACAGAGCCTCATATGCGCGTTTGTATGTATATCTGTGGAAAGCTATCCGAGCCTGCGGTCAAGTCAAACTTGCACCGAGCCTAACCACAGAAAATACCGAAGTTTACCCAGCTCTAGTGAAGATGAAGCGACGAGGCAGCGCTCAAGATGACAAGAATGATCCTAAACCGGCTCGAGTGGAATACAACACGGACGCAACTTCTGCAAGGATGACGGAGCCGTTGGACCCTGAATTCCACTTCCACATAGAGAACGCCTAGTGTTAGGCAGATCGTTGGGATGAATGGTGATGCGAGGCATAGTTTCCTTCCATCCGTTCTGAGTTATTTGTAGCAAAACGATTCTTGTAACTATTACTCTCTTACACTATCTTCGGCAAACCAGAGTGCAAAGATAAATGCGAGTGTGACAAGTAGCGATATGGCTCTGTCATGCCGGTGGCGGCGAGGTGAACGGCTAAAACTGTGCTCAATATCAGGAGTTACAGTTCTGGCCATCGTTTGATCAAGCAAGGGGCCTCGCCACGGAATCTGGGTGGCTGTGCTATTGGCGGAGTTTGAAAACACGCGTTGGCGCCCAAACGGAAGGCCCGCCTTGAAAGACGAGTAGCAACGCAGTCTCAAAGAATGAAAGAAGCAGCCAGGTTCAAATGGCTGAATCATAATGGTGACCGCCGTAGGTTATATCCGGCTGTGTGTCGACGTTGGAAACGTGGCCGCCGTGTTCCCATTCGGCCCCAACGGCCAGGACGGATGCAGCACTGACTCAACGTGGGCTGGTCGACGCATGGCGCACTCTTTGTGATGACTGCAACAACGAGGAGATCTAAGGTGCCGGCGGTTGTCGTGGGCGGAAGCGGAAGCAGCCGTGGGGATGATTGCGTCTGGTCGGAACCGAAATCCTTAGTCGATTCATCAACCCAACGACAACGACACACACTTTTTCACTTACAACCACTCGCTGCAGCCAATCGTTATCCTAATCCCGTAAACTTTTGCTATTACGGGGCAGCTCCAGAACTGCCGGAAACGCCGGCGGCTTCGAGGCACCTGTCACTGCTCTGCGGAGTTCAATCACCCCTTCACTTCACTTGCTAGTCGTACAAATTACCCCCCCTCCCCCAACTCTACTTCGAGTCTCCGTCATCAACGCTAACGAGACCACCTTGAACGAGGATGAAAGATATGAAAGAGACGCGCGCCAGAGCAAGACTGGTGGTCAGCGCCCGTGCGGTCCTATTCAAAATCTCGCCTTTTCCTCCCAGGACGAAGAACACATGAAACTCGACCGCCGCCGGGCGAAGCACAGGAGAATTGTGCTAGTTGACACCAACCAAAATAGGCGCGAAGGGGTGATGATACCGTTCTACAGGCTGCGCTCCATCACTCACGCCGCCCTCCCAGCTCGGTTGGCTTCACCTCTCGGGAGCCCACCCCGCTAGTGCTCATCAAACAGATCAAAGTATCAACCTTGTCCTGTACGTCGAAGGCGAAGCGAGTCAGTTTGGTCCCTCTTAACACTTCCATATAGCCGGTGTCGATCCCTGTCAGGTCTTCATCAGGGAAATGTTGCCATACTTATTGTGGTCCCGCCTCCACACTCATCCAGGCATCTCCGCTTCGACGCCGACTTCAAACGCCCAGAAGCCTGGCCAGCCAATCTCACCACGGAAGCCCAATAGGAGTATAGTTGAGTCCATTCAAGGGCGGGACCTGGAACATCCTGTGTCCATAAGCATTCACGACCGTTAGCTAACTATCAACGTATCCTAGGTCTACGACACCATCGACGCGGTGATTTTCCCTTCACCAACCGGACCCACCAGTTTGCCATGGATACCTCAAAGCCATAAGGCAGGTCTTCTAGCTACGTCCTGATTACTGAACACGTCAATCTCTCAATTAATGTTCTGATCGCCCGGAATTCCAAGGCCGTTCTTTGCGCCTTCAGTCTTGCACGACCACATGAGGATAGCGGATTCGGAAGCCTGGAGACATAGGTGTTATCGAAGGGTCCATTCACTGGTGCCCTTTCGAAATCCTTAATGGCGATCCACGCATGCCAACCGGCAACGTATATTCGTGGACCTGGCTGGTTTGGGAGAGGTACCGGAACGCAGAACGTAGACAACGACAGACGGAAAGGAGGTAGAAGACGACGCTTACCTATCTAGTAAGTATCTTTGGGATAGAAGTGTCCAACGCGTGAGTGGTAATTGGAAGGTCACACTGTGAAGCTCGCGCTAGATCTCGCGATGTTCGATGGTGGGGAAGGAGAGTTCAAGACCGGTACCATGCGTCCGTCGCTTCGTCCTCTCTGAAATAAACAGAATACGTTATCCCTTGTATACTCCAGTAAACTTTCGCTATATCAGGGGGTAGCTCCAGAACTGTGGACCGCCGGAAACGCCGGCGGCTTCGGGGCACCTGATGCTACACCCCATTGCTCTACTAAGTTCAATCACCCTGGTCTTTCGACGACGCACAGTTGCCCCAATTTACCCCCCCCCCTCCTCCTCTCTCCTTCGAGTCTCCGTCACCAACGCTAATGATGCCACCTTGAACGAGGATGAAAGATATGGAAGAGACGCATGCCAGAGCACAAGCCGTGGTCAACGCCCGTGCGGTCCAATACAAAATCTCGCCTTTCCTCCCAGGACGAAGAACACGTGAAACTCGACCGCCGCCAGGCGAATCACAGCGAGTTGTGCTAGCTGAAACAAACCAAGATAGGCGCGAAGGGGGCGATGATACCGGGTCACTTCCGCCGACCTCCCAGCTTGGTTGGCTTCACCTCTAGGGAGCCCACCCTAGCTAGTGCTCATCAAACAGATCAAAGTATCAACCCCGTCCCGTACCCCGAAGGCGAAACGAGTCCGTTTGGTCCCTCCTAACACTTCTATATAGCCGGTGTCGACCCCTGTCAGGCCTTCATCAAGGAAATGTTACTAATCGTGGTCCCGCCTCGACGCTCATCCAGGCATCTCCGCTTCTACGCCGACTTCAAACGCTCATAAACCTGGTTTATCTCATCATGGAAGCCTAATGGGAGTCTCGATGAGTCAATTAATAGGCGGGACCTGGAACTTCCTGAGAAGCTGTCTTCGGTGAGCTTTCCCGACCGTTAGCTATCTATCAACGCATCCTAGGCCTACGACACCATCGGCGCGCTGATTTTACTTCACCAACCGGACCCATTGGCTTGCCATGGATACCTCAAATCCGTAGGGCGGGCCTTCTAACTACGGCCTGATTACTGAACATGTCATTTTCTCAAAATTAATGTTCTGATCATCGCCAATTTCAAGGCCGTTCTTTGCGACTTTGGTCTTGCACGACCACATGAGGATCGCGGTTTTGGAAGACTGGAGACAACAGACATTATCGAAGGGACCATTCACTGGTGCCCTTTCGACATCCTCAATGGCGATCCACTCAGGTCAACCAGCGACGTGTATTCGTGGACCTGGCTGGTTTGGGAGGTTCGGACTGTCATTATGCTCTCTCTCGTGCTCGATAGTAACAGTTATTGAATTCCATATTATGACGGGGAAATCACCCTATGAGGATACTAATATCGGCAACGCCACCATGCGCCGGATCGTTGAAATTCCTCTGCCTCAAGTTGATGGAGACTCGTATCTTAGCGATTGTCTTGAAGTTGGGACTTGAGGAAGTGATGGAACGCAGAGGGTAGACAATGAACGACGGAAAGGAGGTGAAGACCACGCTTGTTTATCTAGTAAGTACCCTGGGGATCTTTTTCGATCGGTAGCACACTAATCCCGCGCCAACAGCTTCGCGGCACTCGGAAACCGGGCACTGTCGATCACCCAAACCGCTCAGCTGCACTTTGGGATATCCTTGACGACCTTAGAGTCAGGAAGGGAACTAAGAGAATGGCTTCTAATGAGGGAATGCAGCTCTGTCAGGCGGAACCGGATGTTAGAGGCGTTGCCAGCGTTCTTTGGAAGCAAGTTACGGCGGTGTATCGTGATAGAAGCTACAGATGAGCCCTTGTCTCTGTTACCACAGTTACCGCAGCCCTCGATCTCTTGATGGTCTTGGGATCGCGGATGCCTCGTACTGGCTTGAGTGCACACGCCACAGGCAAGAAAAGGAAGGCGAAGCGTTACCAATCTTGTGCGAACCCTTACAAATCTACGGTAGAAATGGAAAGCATGTCGGCGCAGCACGATGTTTAGGGAGAATAGGCGAGTTTTGGAGGTTCAAGCAGGAGCGCGAGAAGGCTCTCCCAACGTCGTAGGAAGGCGTGACGGTTCAATTGTATGTCAGTGGGGCGACCGGTTAGAAGTGACCGACGCGTGAGTGATAATTGGAATGTCACACTCGGACCTATCTGACGATGTCAAGGGTCGAGACCCTTTCGAAAGCCGTTGCGCTCGCCGTGATTATTGGGTGGAAGTAAGGCTTGAGTAATTCTTTACATCAATTGGCGAGAATCAAGATCCGTGTTAAACATTACAGCGGCGCAGATGCGCTCTTTGGGTAGTCAACTGTGGTTGCCCGACGGAACGGGCACGGAGGGTGCTAGCACGCGACCCTGAGGTGCTGGGGCGATGCTTACAGAAACAATCAAGACTCGACGAAGCAGCCTCAGAATCAGAGGAAGCATTCGTGTAATGGCAAGGACTGTTGCGATCAACAGCTTCGGAGCCGGTCGCGTGGACCCCAGTGGCCGTTCACCGTTGAAACGGGGTAACGCAATTGTGATGGCGCACCAAATTGGCACGATCACATCCTTGCTGTGTATCGTAGCCTGGAAAAACACTCGACGACGCTAAGCCACTTGGAACGGGAGGGGTGGGCCTTGTCGAACGACTGGAGGCTGCCCTCCATCCCCAGCCCGACCATGAGGTGGGGGGACCAATTATTGTACAATTGGTAAAGAATGCTGCTGGGTATGCTTCAGTTTTCTACAACGGTCCTCAGCCTTCCAATCTTCACGCGGGAGCCTGATCCTTAGTAGGTCTGAAGAGGTCTGTTCTCGGCGTCCACCTTGACCTAGGCTAGGATGTGAAAGCCCCGTGTTGGTATATATCGTATGTATATTTTCTTTCTATGTGTACTCCTGTCTACGAAAGATGAACGTGACATCTAGGGGCAAGGCTTTCACAAAAAGCGGGTGAAGTATATTACCTTGGAGAGTCGGCGGCGGCTCCGGTCAGAGCAACTCCATCACGTTGAACAAAGTACGTGGAGTAATTTTTCATTAAAAGCGTATATAGTCAGAACAGGCGGAGCTGCTGTGGCTGAGGATTCCGATTTTCCCGGCCCACCCAGAATGTGGCTTGTTGAACAAACATCACGTGGGCCTCAAGCCCGCAGGCACTCCACCAAGCCATCGGCTGCGTCGGTCAGTGCTAACTACTCAGCCATGCTGCACCTAGATACATAAAATGATATTCGGATGGTGGAGAGAGACGAGCATACTCAACCCAAATCACGCCTCCTACTCATGTCGAACTCAAACGCCTACCTCCGGTCGGCGCCATTCATCGCATTCAAGTTCGTTGACGACGACCTTTCCGGTAGAGTCAACGATTCTTACGGCGTCTCCATCTACCACATATACTCTAGTAGAGGTGTATTAGGAAATCTCAAGTCCACGACACTCACTCGCTCCGCAACGGGCGAGACGGTCGCCGAGATCCAGTGGGGCGGCCTCACCAGGCAGAGAAGGGCCATTATTCACGGAAGAGATTGTGGCAAGCTTCTAAAGAGTGACGTGGATTGGCTCAAACTTCTTGGCTCTCGCAAGTTCTGCTTCCACGATGAAGCTGGGAGTGCCTATTATTGGAAGAAGGAAGAGGCGAGTGGTCCAATCTAGGCGCCTCATGCGTTCTGCGCAGACTTTGACGCCAGTCACGCAAATTAGTGTTGCCATACTTCAGGAAGAGTCGTCGCCTGCTATTTCCGCAAACGCATCAAGTTTTTGCGGACTAACGAGTCCGTCCATTTCGATTTCGCTACTGTCGTTCCTCGACCTTACTCACCTCGTATATTCGCAGACCTGCAGTGCTCTCGGTGGATCCTAACTACTGTGAACCCTCCGTGCTTGATTATATTATGGTATCCGCACTGATGATGGAGAAGAAACGAAAGGACACGGAGAAGGTAAGCAACAAAGAAATGATTTCCTGCGACCCGCGTTGATACCCCACATTTTATATTTTCTTCTTGGACCATCAAGCAAAAGAGAAGGAGGGATGCCAAAAGGGTAAGCTTGGTCAAGTAACCCACTCTTGGATCTGTTATCATATCTTCTCACTTGCTCACCAGCTCCAACACAACATCGAGTTCGGGAGTGGGATCGACGCTAGCAATTTCGCCCCGGGACCCACTTTACGATAACCGCGATGTTTATACTAGTTGAGATCTTTTGTATTACGAATAGGAAACATGCTCTCTTTGGTTCTCATGCCACAGTGGACCGAGCAAAACATGGGGGTGAAGCTGGATGTGAATAGTCTGAACGACGTCACCGAGTTGAGGGACGATCACAGCTGACTGTTGACACTTGTAACTCGAGACACACTCCAAGGCTAGCAATAATTAGATCGTTGATCTTTACTGGCCTGCATAGCTATCTGCGCCGGCCCCACTAGCCTAAGAGAGAAAGCCCCATCTGAACCCGTTGTTGCTCCGTCTAACGCCGAGGGATCCGAGCATCTAGCGCCACTTTTCGACTTTTCAACTTTTCGCCTTGCTCATTGGCTTAGTGGCACCGGGAAAGGCTTTAGCAGGGGCCCACAGACTTATGCAAGTGCCGGTGCAACGTTGCCGGAGTTACATAAGTGGGGTTGACTTTCGCGGAGTAGTGGGGTCACCCTGAGGTTGGTCTCCAACAGCAGCTGCGCTTCAGCTCCACCCACGCTTGCCCCACCTTAAATTACCGGCAGGAAAACCTCACATCTTCACCAATAACAATTTCACGTCGGTCTTTTTTCCTGGAAGACGACTCGTGCCAACGGGAACTTGCCCAGCCCCAGCAACTAACTGTCTCCGCTCCCCTGACCTGGAGCCACTTTCGCACACCAGAGAAATAGCGTAGAAAGGGATCGAGTAGAGGCTTTAGCGCTGCCACTTTTGAGATCTCATCCATCTAGGCCGAGAATTGTGAGAGAAACTTTGCAGCACCAATTCCAATTCTCGATCAGGAATAGATCCGCGACAGTCGTAGAGGACTCGATCCGAATTAAGGTTCGTCAGTAAAACTCGAGGGGATCGATGCAATCGATTTGTCAATACTGCGTTGCATTTGGCGGGTGCAGTTTGTGGGAAGGCAATGGGATCGTTCTGGAAGGAGGTCGGCGCTTTCCCAGTTGTTGCCAGCCGGAAACCATAATCTTGTCCGCGCTTCCCTGGAAGTATTCTTGTGCGTCGGGTTTGTTCGATAACGTTGAAGCTTCGATGAGTCGAGTCTGAGGATCACACCACCTAACAGTACTAGAGTACAAGCTTGTTCCTCACTGGGACGACCATAAGGTTTGCTATTCTGGTGACCACGTGCGCCTCACGATGACTCGCGCAGCGCACTAGAACTTGGTTCAGGAAGTGATATACCCCGTCGCCTAATTCCGGCCCTAATTCTCTAGTGGGCCTAGGCTCGAAACCCCGCTGCGCCGCAGTGGCGTTGAAGGGCTAGGCCGGGATGGAAGCGCTAGAGTATCCGCCAGCACGCGCCATACAAACATCAAAATATACACAACCATATGCACGGGCGCCTGAGAATACATTTAGACGTATCATACTGACCAAGAGGAGCGGGGAGAGCTGCACCAAAGGGGATTACTAGATGCTTGTCAAGGACGACGTCGAACAATGGCCCCAGATCGGCTGGCGTCTTTCCTCAGGTCGGCTGGATGCGTGTAGTAGCCTCGTTTTGGAATATAGCGACAACGGTTCTCAGACCGCTTTTTTCGAGGTTACCATCGTAGCCCAACGAGACGGAAAGCAAACCCGCACAAAGAGCCAATGTAGCCGAACAACCCCGAACGTTTCCCTTTGGTCATGCGTTCGAGCTGCAGCCCGAAAAAGCAATCGGTGTCAGAATGAAGTTAAACTAGAAGCGGAAAGCGTCCTCGAGCGTACCGAACTGCGAACTTCTTCCATCTTCGGCCGGTCATCGGGCAGTGTATTCCAACAGCGCTGCATTAACTCCCAAAGAGGGGATGAGGAAGGCAAGTTCTGGTGGTCATCTGGAGACGGTTTCTTTCGCTGGGTGATCTGAATCATGGCCTGGACGTAAGAGAGCTTGTAATACGGCGGGTGACCCGAAAAGACCTGTTCTCGGTCGACTGCTGAGTAAAAGACACGGTGAGACGACAAGAAGCCCGCCTGACCTCCAAAATCAACGATGCGAGTGCATATACATCAGACGCCTCTGTGTAATTTCCTTCCTCAATCAACTCAGGGCTCATGTATCCAACGTTCTCCCTCCCTGAGTCGGCCATGGTCATGTTGCGTTCCACCATTCGCAAGTCAGGAGCCATCCCGAAGTCCATAAGCATTGGACGGCCATCGTCCGCGATGATGACGTTAGTAGGCTTAATACCTCCATGAACAATGGACTCGGAATGCAGGAAGACGAGACCAGATGTAACCTGTATCAGCTAGGGTTTGATTTGGACACGATTGTTCGTTGTTCGTTCAGGGCCTGGCAAACGGTTCAACAAGAGACAAACGAGCGGCTTACCAGTTTCAGGCGGTCAAAATCAGGGTGAGCTTTTAGGTACTGAGAGATGTTCCCGTTTTGATACCAAGAGAAGACGAGAACCGGTGTGTCTATCCACTGATAACCCACGAACGGCAGGATGTTGGGATGTTTGAGGGAGGTCCATTTTATCATTTGGTTCAATATTCTCTGCTCAGAAAGGGGGCTTTAACGATAATTCTTCTGAAATAGTAAGATGATGTGGGGATAGCAGACCTTGAGCTCCCTTTGCTTATCGGCGGGTGTCATGTGTATATCGCTTTCGATTATGGTGGCGTAACGGAGGTATTTCACATACACCTTGGTCTCAGAGCGTCAGTTGCAGGACACCGGCAAGCATCAGAAAGAGCTGATGGACTTACCGTCTGAGCCGTTTTGCCCGGAGCTTCCCAAGTCACCTCGTGAGTCTCTGTCAAGTCCCGAATGATGCGAATCCGCTTGTCCCCATATTTAAAAGTCCCTTGGAGCTCGTGAAATTTATCTTTAGGGTCGATCTAGGTAAAGGAAATACGAAGAATTGCTGATACTTTAGTGGAGCGCTGGCGAAGGGACAGAGCGGCACTGACGAAACCTTGGATATCGAGGGTCGCATCCACAACAGGACTGCGTATTACCCTGGATGTCGATGAAAGCATTCAGCTAGGTATTGCGGGATGTCGAGTTGGTGGGAAGGTGCTGAGCGGGTGAACGAGCATGAGGTGGGGATGACGTCCCCTGAACCGCGAGAAGAGAAGAAGAAGGGGAAAGCGAGGGAATAAATCGGAACTGAGTTCACCACCCCAGTTATATCCCGCAGGGCCCCCTAGAAATTGAAAACCTTCTGATTACCTGTCGGAACGAGAGTGGTGCGCTTTAAACGAGCGTGCAGGGGGCAAGATATGCCAGGTCACTGGTTGCTCACAGCCATTCCAAACTCGACCGACAGGAGACCCTCATGAATGAACCCGGTCGTCCTTGGGATTCGCGCGCACGCCCCAACACATGTAAGGCTGTCTTCCTGCCGGGCCCATGAGGCTACGCGAGCGTCGTCTCCCGAGTGACGCACCTACCACACCGCGGTCGTCACCAAGTACCCTCACATCGCACCACAGCTTATCTACCCAGACCAAGGTGGACACTCGTGTCAGATGAACAAATTAATCTCTTCTCTTAGGACGCTTCCGATGTCTATGTTCCACTGTTCGATTGCGAGGCTCTTTCGCACAACTGAATCGATGTACTGTTATCATCATGTCTCTCAGGCAAGCGATTTGCCTCCCCTCGTAAACTTGTTCTAACCACGAACAAGCTGCACCGCTCATGCGTAGCGAAAACGCCCACGCAGATTGTCGCCCATGACCTGTTTTGAGGCTTCTCGTTTTGAGTTAACGTCGCCTCAGCTCCTCGGAGCATGTACTGTCATTTTAAGTGGTGGGGACAGTCGCCACAAGCGCAATCTGGCAACAAACTCATCCTTCGCCTTGTGAAAAATATCCTGAGAGGAAGGAGTCCATGCTCTAGGTGCGAGCTACATTCATGCAGGCACTAAGGTTCTCTGTAACGCAGAGGATATTCGACCCTGCACCTGGTTGCCGATGGCGATGGCTCCCTTTCAATTGGGACAGACCTCCAACCGTGGGAATTATGTTCTCATTCCATCGCCAGGCCGTCCTAAGTACGTTGACGGCTTTAGGGAGGCTGCTGTTTGGATTCGATCGCCCTTATTCTGCCGATTCTAACCGGTTCTCAATCGTGTAGGGGAGTTGGTAGCTCCTGGACCGTGAAGTTTCCGCTTTGTCCCGATCAAAGTATGAAAGACGCATATCTGCTCTCCCAGGTCTCGTATAGAGCAATCGGTCATGTTGGAGCGCAGCACGCGCGTTGTCTCGAAGGGTAATGAAGCCGGCACACAAGCCTTCACCTGGCGTATTGGTGGAGTTGCTCATCCCTTGGCGATCAGCCGACTTCGCTCGTCACGGACCAATTCGACATCACAGAAGCGTTCTCATTCTGTTACATGAAGCCAAGTCCAGAGCGTTACATCGCCGAGTCAAAATGATTGGCGGTACCCTCAAATATCTGTGGTGAAGTGAATGACGTTAAGCCGGGCTCATCTCGCGAAGAAATCCTAACCAATTGTGCTCGTTTAGCGAGTGGTAGCCGCACAATGTGGGGCACCACTCTTTCACCTATAGCAGATCGCAGAGGGCTACTGACTGCCCAAGCCGGATTCTAATCTTCCCGGATGGAGGACCTGGCTTACTTCTTCGAGACCAAAAGGCAACAGATTTCTGGAGGAGAGTAATAGCCCCATGTCTCCATACAAACACCTTGCTCCTTCAAGGTACGAAATGCAGAATTAGTAACTGGGGCGGTGCAATGGGCGGAGCCCCAACCTGAGGCCGGGCTAAACTGCCGCTTGGTCGCCTGACGCGGGTCCCAAATTTGCTGATTATGACATTTGAGACCGAAGGCCGGGAGGAGGGGGTTATCCGTTTGATTGGACGGCGTAAATACATCTGCCTCACCTCCAAAAGCTATAGAGTCACATGTTTCTCCGCGCGCAACCTGCTCGCCTGCTAGTCCAGATGAAAACGCACGTGCAGTTGACGGCTCGCATGTGAAGGAAATGATTCATTGAATGGGAAGCCTTTACCTAAAGTCCCTGAAGACTCTGTCAATGCTGAACGCTTGATCCGCAATCGGTCGTATATTCGACGAGCCGATCAAACGATTTCGGAAAAATATTTTAGTAAGCGGATACGAGTTCAGTCGGAGCCAGGCTCTATTTTGTGGCTGTCTGGAACCCAAATGTCGGCGCGCAGGGTTGTGCGTTTCGGCAGCGGCTTTGCTTGGCAGTTGGATTCCCGACAGCTTATTGACAGGTCGATGGAGGTGATACGAGAGCGTCGTGGATTGGCGATGGAGTGCGCCATGCGCCCACTTTGGAGGAGACCTGTTACGTCCCCACGGGTCTTTGTTGAGTGATAGTTATGGCTTGACCCGAATGTTGAAGATTTGAGTGGCTCTCTGTGACGTTACTGTTTATAAGTTGGCGGAGATAAGGGCGAGCCGAGTCGCCAAGGTCGGCACGGGCGGCTTGAAAAGGACGTCACGCAAGGCTGGCCTTTTGAACGCGACAGCCCTGCGAGGCAAGATCATGCCCGGGTGAAAGTATTAGCTCAGCTTCTGGGGGTACTGAGGGAGGTGTCTCGGTCGCCGTCACTACTGACCGCTGCGTAAACACTCGACACTAGTAACGCCAGATAGATACAAGAATCGATATGAGAACAAAGAGAATTTCATCGGGCGACAACTTTAGCGATACATAACAGAAGGATGGGGGAATCAACTACTTGCAGGCTTCCGCGTCGACGGTCGCAAACGACGACGGCGACTTCCGGCGGAGGTGATACTCCTAGCCGGACCGAATGGTGCAAGGGACCGGA
>WSTX01002781.1:4596-18672 GCA_019633405.1 Tulasnella sp. 408 | reverse complement strand
GTCTGACTGGTACAGTCCAGCGTAGCATGAGGGCTGGACAAAAGTCACGGTGAGGTCAAGCGGGTACGAGAGTCGCGGACGGAGCGATATGAGCCTGACTTACCAGGATTCCGGTAGAATCGGCTCTCATCGTCGCGTAGTTATCCAACTGGCTCAAGACTTGTTCCACCTCCTTTGCCGAGAGCTTGCCGTTACGGATATTTTGTTGAAGAGCTTCCTCAGTCCATTGTGCTCGAAGGGCAGAATCCTTAAGGTCCGTCCACCAGGAAGGCTTGTTTCGGAGAGCGTTGGAGAGATCGTTCATCCGAAGCTCGGTAAGCTGAAATGAAGCTCTGATCAGAGAGGAGGAAATCAAGGGTACTTGTCCATTGCTTGGCTCTGCTTACGGTCAGAGGCTGATCGCACTCATCGTTGCGGTTATCGAACTGGGTGAATGGCAAGGGAAGCTGAACGTTAGAGCTCAAGCTGATGGACATTATTGGCTGTAGAAGGGATTTTCTGTGCGCGTCGGGGGGTTGGGTGTAGATGCCGCGTCCTGGGGAAGAAAGAGCCGAACGGTAGTGATACAGATATATGCTCGCTCGCGCTCGGCGAAGAAGCATACCGGGTATTGAATTATCCTATTCGCATGCAAGTACTAGACTATTTTCAGGTGTCTTCTCAAAGTTATGCCGTCTCTGAAAAGAGCGGTGCACTGCCATCAGACTGGCTAATCGCTCAAGATCATTTCTTTTCGGGGTGCCAAAAGCTCCTCAGGCCTCGTCACAGTGTCATACAGAGTCTTGATAGATCATCATGCCCACCAAATCACTCTCTGTAGAGAGGTGAACTAATCTAACCCTTCCGAAAGAGCGTCATTCCCTCTATTCGGCCCCGGCTATCTATATGATCCCCCTGACTAATGACACGACACATAAGTATGATTCAACACCATATCGATTCGCTTGCGTGATGATGTGACCTTTATCTTCTTGTTATCAGTACCCCGGCGGTCATCAATAATCGAAACTGACTTCACTGACCCAAAGGAGTGAATGCCGCGGGATCTTTGTCACCGAAATAATCCCTTTTTCTGGATCAACTAAGAACACGAGATTCTGGAGCCGTCCTACTTTGGCAAAGTCGAGCAACCTCGAGGACAAGGCCAGAACATGAGCTATGGTAGCAAATTTCTGGCCCCATGTTTCCGGCTGCCTTCGCCAGTCTGACCGCTCGATTTCCGCCTAAAAAGCCGGGCAAGAGCGAAATGGAAATGACTTGATGGTGAGGAAGAGGACGTTTCAGTAATCCTCTTGCGAATCTGCTAGTTCCATCGTTATGAATCGGGTATGACGAGCCTCTATGTAAGGCACGGCGATGAGCTGGAGGAACAACATTGAAGGTGCTTGTACTATTACCAGATCATAGAATAAAAATTATCTAGCCATTCGCTTCACGCTCTACGCTCCACCTTGACATTTGGAGTCTTCGGGCGTTCTGGATGCCGGCACCGGTACACAAGCGATAGCGGTACACTAAAGTATCCAAAAGCAGATTTGCTATATCAGCGATACCATTATAAGTATTTTCTTCCATTGTGTCGAAAAGATAGCGTCGTGATTGGTGGTGTTTAAGTTGCCTAAGCGTCTCTGACCAGAGGCCCAGAAACGACGTCGCTCGCCGAAGAATTCCGCCTATCGAGCCCCAGGAACCTATGCACTGACGCAAGCCGAGAAGCCAGTGACCGTGTCGTTCGCGAAGTGGCTCACACTAGAATCGTAAGGAGCAGGAGTTAGAGGCCTGGTTCAAACGAACGATTGACGCGGCGCTTCCGGGGTTTCCCGGCACTGAATCGCCGGGGCGGCTAGCACAAGGTAGGCACCCTCACATCCAATCCCTCGAGGTGTAGAACCTGCCTAGTGTGTCGTTCGTTATCTCCTATTCATCAGATATTGTCCATTTCATTTCATGGGTCCGGGTTCCCTTCCCAAACTGGAAGGCTTTTCCGCTAAATGCCGGGTCGGAAGATCGGTGACTAGATCGGAAACTTCTTCGTGATCACGTACACCGCAGCGACCTACGGGTATGGTTGAGGGGCAATCTAGACATCAGTCTTATAGCGGGGAATATATGAGTATCGTTGAGTGCGTTTTGGCTTTGAAGGCTTGGAACCCCCCCTAATCATGGTTACGATGCCGAGAAATTGAGCACCCCGTCCGCGTTTCATTTATTCAGTATGGCGATCCAAATCCGTCTTATGCATGCATTGGTCAGCGACTGTTATTCAAATTACCAGCGAGCCTTTGGAACCAGCATCATGCTCTCCCCTTCTTCCTCCCTGAGCTTCCCCAAGAATCTGTCCAACCGTCTCCTGACCCCATGGTCAGGGGAGATTCCGCTCATCATGAGTGAATCAGCGACCACAGAAGCGTACTGGATCTTCTCGGACTTTGTCAAAGTCTCATCCTCGGCATTCTCCTGGGTTCTGCCCAGTGCAGTCGATGTGGCGGCTGAGTTGGGAAGAGTCTTCGAGTCGAGGAGGTAGGTAATCGCCCGACTGAGCCTGGATTTCGTTGCAATGCTTGGATCATACAGTACCACAGCCCCTTGCCCACTCTCCTCAGCTTCGCGGGCAGCAGTCTTGGCTGCGGTTGCAGCACGAACGGCCGCAAGGGACGTAGGCACGGAAGTCCCACCCTTCCTTGGCGTAATCTTCTTTGGCTTGGGAGCCGAGACCGGCGATTTGGTCTCCGCCGCAGGGCTGGTGGGGGATCTGCCTTCTTGTGTCGCGTCCTGCGGGGATGATCTCCCAGAATGGTTGTCCTTTCCGTTGGCCTTGGAGTTGGGCCCAGATGCGGGAACTTGAACGGGGATGGAAAGTGCGAGTCCAGTGGAATGATGGTGTCCGGTACTTTTCCCCTTCCCTTTTCCTTTGCCCTTCCGCTCCTCTTCTTCCTTCCCTCCGGTTCCGACAACCAAAGGAACCGTAATACTTCCCCTCCTCATCTCGCCCTCATCTTCCAACTTATTCCGATCACGTTCTCCAGACGCCAGAGGCGTTGGTGGTATAGGCGGGCTGCGAGCCCAGACGTCCTGCTGTCCATTTGTGTTCCAGTAGGCAGGATCGAGCAACGGCTCAGCTACCTCAAGTCGCCAGCTACGCATGGCCAGAGCGCTACAAGTGACAATGCGCTCCGTACCAGATGCTGCTTCCGCGCAAAGTTCGGCGATCCGGCGCAACTGTTCCAGGTATTTCTTTTCTTCCGGAGTCGAACTGTCCGTCGGCGACATAGTTTCGGCGTCATAACCCCACTTTCGCCATTCCGCGTGTTTTCGAGCCTCGAGCTTCTTAAGATCTATGCTTAATGGACGACGGTGTGAGGATATTTCCCGGGTTACCCGATTGGAAGAAACGCGACGCACCTTCCTTGGTCTTCTTGGTCGAAGTCAGTGCAGTGTTGAGAGACTTTTCACGCTTTTGGACTTTGTTGCCGTCTTTCCGGTCGGAAATCGTGACAGATGCGAGGTCTGCAAGGGGCATCATTTCGAGGGAGGCCCACGAGACAACAAAGACGAGGTACGTACCCTTTAAAACGCTCGCCGCGACAACATCCGCAAGACTGATCCACCCACAGCCTTCGTCGATAGCACGCATAATAAAATGTCGATTGAGGTAGGCAAAGAGGCGATTGATTTGGGCCGCTCCCGACGAAAATCTTGTATACGCCTTGCAATAATATTCGACCAGCACCAATTCATCTCCAAAGGCCTGCTGTGATTGATCCTTCGCCTGTCCACTAGGCACAGTGGCCTTGGCCTTTCCCTTGCGTGCGGAACTCTTGCTCAAAGTTGTTGGAGCAGGCGAGGCGGCTGCCTTGGCAGTGAAGTTGGGCAAAGGTGCATTGAGTCGGATCTCGCGAGCCAGGTCTCTAAAATAGTCGTCGAGGAGGCTGTATAGTTCATAGCCGATCATCGCGCGGACGCGCTCGAACTTGTCCATCGAGGCCTCCTTGTCCGGATCGAAGCCGTCCCTCATCCCCGTTGCACCTGTCATACCGAAACCAGGAACACCAGAGATACCGGTCCGCGAGGCTGTTGCAAAGTTGTAGACCTAAAGGCTTGTATGTGGTTAGCAAGGCAGATCCCTTCAAGGTGTGAGGTGTGCTCGGCCTTGGGAAGTCATGAGGAAGTGCAGCTAACAGGGCGTCGAGGGTCACGGGGCCAAGTTCGAGAATATTCCCGAGATGCTTAACAGTAACAACTCGCCTGCGAGTAGCTGCGCAGCACAGAAGCACGGCATCCAACGGTGAAGAGGCGTCTTCAATCGTGACGTCGAAGGTTGGCGAGAGAGTATTAGAAAGATGTTCTGCAACAGGACAGTCCTTAAGACTCCCGTAAAGACACTCTTAAAGCAGAAGCGCAATTTGAGGCGAAGAGAAGTATAGATGCAAGTCAAGATACGTCAAAGAGTCGAGGACTTACAACGGTGTATATGCTAGAGTGCTGCGCGACGGGTAATATTGGTGCCCGATTGTCTGGCTGAGGACCTGGCACTGGGTCGCGCATAATGTAGTTGAGAGATGGCAGAATGTAGCTCCATGTCGCTGAAACTAGAACCCGAAAGGATTATTAATACGGTCCCAGTCAAAACTCGAATTCCGTTGGTTGCTGGAAGCAGCTCACCTGTACTCATGTCGCTGCCACTTGCGCTGTTCTCCGCCTTCTTGTGCTCTGCCATCGCCATTGCAATCGAGTGCATGATGGGCGAGTGTCGCTTGGTGTGTCCTTGTTCGTGGCCGGTGTTGGTGTTCGGGTGCGTTGAGAGGGGCCTTTGGAGATTTTCGTTTGTGTGTGGGACTCGGTCACTTTTCCCTGAGATCCGCCAAACCAGATCCCTTGACTCTCTCGCCTCGGTCCCCAACACTCGTTATCGCCATGACCAAGAACAAGAAGAAATCCTTCAAGAACCGGAAACGCACCGACGACAACGAAGTCGTCATAAACAAAGACGGCTGGACTAATCGACCGTCGGTGCCAGAGCGTGAGGGAGAGTGGACGACGGACTGGACAAATGCAAGGTTCGAGGCGTACTACAGGTACTTCCAGAAGATCCTGCCGGAAGAGGAGTGGGACGCGTTTATGGAATACATGAGAAAGACGCTGCCTACAACATTCAGACTCCCCGCGGGTAAATTGTGAGCAGGACTGATCAATTGCTCTGTGAGCCCCGCTAGCCTCACGCTTGCATACGCAGAACGACACCAACCATAGTTGACATCATTGCCACTGTTCACATCCCGCACCTCTCTGGGATTGAATTTGAAGGAGAGAAGGTCGATCCACCGAGAATCCTTCCTTGGCGAGTTCTCTGGAGCGCAGGCTACTGGTACTGGCGCTAATGATTCGCTCTAGGTACCCGAGAGGTTTAGGCTATGAATTCAGCGCACCCAAACGAGTTCTAAGAAAGCTGCCCGAGATGAAAGAGTTTCACCAGCTCCTGGTCTACCAAACAGAAGTCGTATGTAAGCGCTTACCCGCTGTCTTTTCACCTTGGTGGACGCCTTCGTTTACTACGTAGGGTAACGTTTCGCGGCAAGAAGCGGTCTCGATGGTCCCGCCTCTACTCCTAGATGTCCAACCTCACCATGTCGTCTTGGATGCCTGCGCGTCGCCGGGCTCTAAAACTGCACAATTGGTCGAGGCGCTTCACACGATGATCGATCCAGTGTCTGGAGACGCCTCCTTTGTCCCCTTCCCAAACGGAGTAGTCATCGCGAACGACTCAGAGTACACTCGAGCACAACTTCTAGTTCACCAATCAGCAAGGTTGCCAACCCCTTCTTTAATGGTGACGAACCTCGATGCGAGCCTCTTCCCTACGTTGCGAGTAAGGTCTTTTCACATTTCAGCTTCGCTCGCGTGGTTCATGACAGTCTTTGTCACAGACCGAGAATGGCGAGCCGCTTCTCTTCGACCGCGTCCTTTGCGACGTACCTTGCAGCGGAGACGGTACCTTGCGCAAAAACATTGGTATATGGAAGAAATGGAACGTGGGGGACGGGAATGGTCTTCACAGGTTCGAAGTTGCTTTCCTTTTCCATGTTCTCTCCGTGTCTAACCGTTACGCACCGGGTGCCTCATATCCGGCAGTCTTCAGCTGCGGATTCTTCTCAGAGCGATGAATATGCTGAGACCAGGAGGGAAGATTGTCTATTCAACTTGTTCAATGAATCCCTTGGAGAATGAGGCTGTTCTCGCAGCTGCGTTGAACCAACATCCAGGTTCGCCCTCGTCCCCTTCGAGATTTGCATCTCTAGTAACACGTCGACAAGAAAGGGAAATACATCCTCGCACCCACCTCGCACCTTTTACCTGGTCTCATTCGCCGGCCTGGACTTGTTACGTGGAAAGTTGCAACCGGCGTGCCGGCCAAGGAGGCTGAGGGATTGACGGATGAGGTGGATCCGAGCAGTCACCAAGACTTTGACAGCTACGAGGCCTATTGTCAAGCGACTAATGGCGGAGAGATGAAGGTGCGAGTGTTTTGCCGCGTGGATCGCAGAAGAAAAATTGATTCTGAGGCAATGCTGCCAATAGTTCGGCCGACCTAAATTCCATAAATCGATGTGGCCGCCGGAGAATGTTGGCGAGCTCGGACTTGAAAACTGGTTCGTGCTCTCCCCGTGCTACCTTATGCGACATTGAATGACCTAGGCTATGTCTCGATCAGCCTTAGAATCTATCCTCACCTTCAAAACACTGGTGGATTCTTCGTCGCTCTAATTCACAAACTGCCAGGAAGTCACGGTCCCGAAGAGTGAGCGCAGCCTCGCCTTTCACTTTGGCCAAGCGTCAGCCCTCATGCATATCAACCATCCCACGATTTAGAACATCGATACCCGATCCCACCGCTACATCTGTGGACGTCCTTGACGACAGCGTCTCTGACCGCGATGATCCTGCACTGAAATCCCCAACGAAACGACCCGCATCCCCTCCCTCTCAGCTACCCCTCCCCAAAAAGGCTAAGGTGTCCAAAAACTCGAACTCAAAGCTCAAGGCAACAAATGATAAGTCTGGAATGGTTATCGGGTCTATTGGAACGAACCCTGGTGGCGCGGTATTCAAGGAAGCACCGTTCACCTTTATCAAGGAAACGGACCCTCTGTTGCAAGAGAGCTCGTGAGTAAATTTACTCAAAATTAGTATTTATCTTGGTACCGAGCCATTGCGTCGTGACCCGATAGAAAACGCCTCCATCTCAAGTCATCTTTTCCATCAGCCAACGTTTTCGTCCGACACCCGCCTACCGATTATATGAAGACCTTTTACTTTTGCAATTCGCTTGTTAAATCTGTCATTCTACACAACCCGCTCGAGAGGATACGCCTGGTTTCGGCCGGTGTAAAAGCCTTTTCAAGACAAGATATGGGACCCGCCAAATCGCTTTCTGTTCAACCCGATTCTGACGACAATCTCCCCGTCGAGGAGAGCGGAGTCACTAAAGAAGCTGTCTCAATCAACTACCCGAAAGATCGCCAAGTTACTCTACGATTTACGAATGAAGGCATACTGACGGTCGTCGACTTCGTCGATGATGGGGTCAAGGTACATGCCGACCTGGAGACTTTGAAGAGTCTACTATTAGTACAGTTCCCATTACTGGACCAATTGCTCAGCGGAAGTTTTGCTGAATCAATCCGCTCAAAACGTATGTTCTAAACCCTTACCCGTCATAAGACCATCTCACCTCGTTTAATCAATTAGCTACTGGAAGCTATATTGTCGTCGTGGAACCGGGGCAGACTGAGGACGGCGTGTAAGTCGGAACTCCACCATCCCGCGCTTGTTCGCTAGCTCATTTTAAGATCCTGCCAGTCTCCGGCACACTCTGATTCTTCCTCTATGGAAATCAAGTACTTCTGTTTCCCTGATGGTGGATAAACAGAGCAAATCGTCAGTGCATTATTCATTTGCGCCGGTTTCTAGTCAGCTCGTTTTGACAAGTCGACGCAGTGCTATCAGTTTGCAGGTTTTCGGAAAAGACGTGAGTGCTGTGCCCAAGACCGAAGACAACCCCGCAAAGAGTCAAATAGGAGATCTCGAAGATGAGTTATAAGTTTGCAGAATTTCTTGATAGAATTGGTTTGTGTGGATTTCAATGCTCAGGTCGGCATAACGCCTGTCATTCGTGGAAATGATGTAGTCATTCCTCCCCTACGTGGCATACGTTTACTTCACTCTGAAGGCATTATTTCTGTGAACCCCAATGCGTCCCATGGGCCCTTTGAAGAAAAAGCCTGTCCGGTATCGCCCTCTCGGATGCAGTAGAACAAAACCGCGGAAAACCGAATTGTTACAACCCAGCAGAACATTCCCATCCCATCCGCCTCGTCAACCACCGTAACTTGAATTTCTGCTTCGAATCAGGATCACCGCCCTGTTAGGAGCTATTTTTATCGCTATTCTCCGGGACGGTCTCCTTCTTCTTGATTTTGTTGCCCGCCTTAAATTGCCGGGGAATTCACGGCGCACCGGTCGCCCGACTTGCTCGGGGGTTTCCAATTTTGACCGCTTTGTCCGTGAAAATCGTTCATGTGACCCACGCCAACTTCGAGCTATTCTGGTCCTCCGAGTCGCTCCGTATATCTAAAATAAGCCTGCGTTTCTGAACGGTGCCGACAGACCAACGGCAGTCAAGTTGCTTCTTCGCCGGAGATACCAGGGAAACTTTCGGGATCATTGGCAAGTTGTAGAGCTTGCCTTGGCTTCCGAATCGTCCTCCAAGCACATTTGTCGCAGACAGTCCGTATGGAGATAGTCATTGCCCGAGGGAAGCGAGAAGAGCAAGTAATAAACGTCAATCGGCGGTTTGCCGGTTGAACCCCATTCGTTCCAACGCTCGCCCAAGACAGCTCTACAAACTCGAGAGAAGCCAAGGAATGTCTCAGATGTTATTAACTGCGCACACCAGATGACTTTCTGCTGTGTTCGGAAAGGACGATCTTCGGCGGGGCTGTCTGAACGGGGCCGATCAGCATGGGGCAAGAAGCCTCAAGATTGTAGACGCGCTCCTTGGCTATAAAATCGTCTCCAAGCTCGTGGACACCCACTCAACACTACTGAACTCGTGTTTAACCATGGTATCGCTCAAGACAGTCTTTGCAACCTTGGCTGCTGTCATCGGCGCCAACGCCGCTGCCGGCTCGCTTCAACAAGTCGCTAGTGGTTTCGGAACCAACCCTAACAACGTCGGTACGAACAACTTGTCAAGTCTGCACGCGTGAGGTCATGATGTAACTCTCTCTATACAGGCTTCTACTACTACAAACCGTCGGGCCTCCCAGCCAAGCCAGCGCTCATCGTCGCTATTCACTACTGCACTGGATCCGCTCAGGCTTATTTCAGCGGTACCCAATATGCCAACCTTGCCGATACTTACAAATATATTGTTATCTACCCCGACTCACCTCGAAGTGGTAAATGCTTCGACGTTAACACGTACGTGCTATCGAACCCGTCTCTCAACGATACGATACTCAAGCATTCCTCACATTCAGATCTGGAACTTTGTCTCACAACGGTGGTGGAGACTCCCAGGGTATTGCTTCAATGATTACCTATGCAATCAACACCTGGGGAGTTGACGCTGGCCGCGTCTTTGTCACTGGGACTTCGTCCGGTGCGATGATGACAAACGTTATGGCTGGTTCAGTGGGTCTGGTTCGTTCCGGTCGTTGATACCTCCTCATTCAGCATTTTCTCCAAAGTACCCCAATCTTTTCCAAGCGGCCTCTGCCTACTCCGGCGTGCCTTTCGCTTGCTTCGCTGGCAGCAGCGACTGGAATAGCGCTTGCGCCAACGGTCAAGTCTCTAAGACCGGACAACAATGGGTGATTACTGCTGCTCTTCGAGTCGCCCTATCCCCATACGCTAATATTCGATATCTAACAGGGTGACCTTGTCCGTGCCGCTTATCCCGGGTATTCAGGACCCCGGCCCAGAATGATGCTCTGGCACGGCACCGCGTAAGTATACCTAGCACTGACCCTGTTGAGTCGCGACTGATTAGTGCCCTCTTGAAGCGACACAACCTTGTACTATCCCAACTTGCAACAGGAAATCCTCGAATGGACCAACGTTCTTGGTGTCTCGAGCACCGCGACGACTACAACGCAGAATGATCCTCAGTCCAGCTACACCCACACCTCCTACGGTTGTGTCGTTCAAGCATACTCTGCCGCTGGAGTTGGTCACACTGTTCCTGTTCATGAGAGCATCGACCTGCAGTGGTTTGGAATCACTCCAGGCGGTCCTAGTTGCGTTGGTGGAACAACCACCACCACCACCACCCCCAATGGCGGTACGACAACCACCCCAATCTCGACCACACCTAAGACCACCACCACCACCACCACCACCGGAGGAAACGTAAGCGCCTGATTTTTTAAGCCCACCCCCGAATGCGGATCCTGACTTTTCCTATGTATAGTGTTCTGCCAAGTGGGGCCAATGCGGTGGTCAAGGCTGGGCAGGAGCGACTTGCTGCCAGTCCGGCTCGACTTGCACGTACAGCAACGCCTGGTATTCTCAGTGCTTGTAGATATCTTCCGAAGTGGGTTTATCGCCTGTGATTTAGCTTAGCACCGACTTGTAAAGCACCGCTTATACATACGTTATGTGCATCGGAATTGGCTGAAACTTCGAGCCGCGAGGTGTCTTCGGTCTAGCATTTGAAATCCATACTCTTCGCGTTAGAGGTGTTGGGTAAGAAACCTGAGCCCCAGGTCGTCGGTTTTCCTCAGAAGTTTCATTCAAGCACAGCGACTGGAGATCCATCATTTAGACTCATATGGTTGTACAAAGCCTCGTTCCGCAAGTCAATAAAATATTTCACTCAACTGGTCACAATCATGACTTGCTTGATTAGATGATAGCTTATTGATATTCATTAAGTCGGCTATTCGGAGAGATAGCAAGGCTTCAACTAGCGTTTGCTCGCTAAGGTCGGCCAGGGATTCCTTTTGGCTGTGCCGAGCGAAGTTGGGGGATTTCATATAGAAATAGATAGAGATGAATTGGTGGAACGATGTTTGAACAGATCTGTTAGATACGGGATGGTGTCATAATCCGGTGCTGTTCTAAAGGTGGTTTCCAATCCATGGGGTTTGAGATCTCTTTCACGGCGTCCACCGGATAGGAATCGGCGAGTTTCAGCTCTTTCTTCTTAGGCGATATATGCGCTACCACGTGGAGTAGCACATGAAATAATAATTCGAGAATATATTCAAAAGACCGAATCGGAGTGGAAGCCAGCTCGGGGGGAAATCGGTCTGAATCACGCAGAAGCATTGGGGTGCGCCCATATCTCTTTGATTGTGAGAGTGAAGCTGATGAGCAATCTCGTCGTATGTAAAGGGTCAATGCGGTGGTTTGTGAAGTGTTTCCGACGGCCCATGCTCGCGCTGATAGACGTTCTGTGATTAGAACAAGGTTATTCCGGTCCCACCGTTCGCGCTGCTCCGTACACTTACACATATTCCAACGGTACGTTCCAGTAGCAACAGGCATTGGAATACTATTAAATTTTACTTGTGAATAGCATGGTACTCTTAGTGCCCCTAAAGAGATACTGCTGTGGAGCTTCGCTAGGAACTTCCCTGTCGTTCCTCGCGACTCATTTGGATCACTTGACCGTCGATGGCATCTCTCCTTCTAGGCCTCCAACCAGCACTGCGTCTCGAACTTTAGTTTCACAAAGTTTGGGTTGCGATACCTAACCCTTGCGGATTATTTTACGGGCGCTCTCTTCTTCTACGTTGATGGTTTCTTAACCGACGTTGCGCCGAGGAGCTTCTTTAACGATATAGTGTTCTTCGGAAAGGCAGCCTCAAGTGAATGAGCGTTAGATAGATGCCAACACCTTCCACTTGTTCTACCATCCTTTGAAAGAGTCTCTCCTACATTCCCTTGATTCCTCCTCGGGAAACGAAAAACGAGTCGATGGAACGCTAGCAGCCCGGGAAGGATTCGTATTCCTGCCAGACTCGGTGATGGGATGGGCTTCTAGTTAGGAGGCTAATTGAAGATGCCGTAATGAAGCACAGTGACGCGCGCACAGTGGGTGGGATGATCCAAAACTCGAGCTTGAATTGAAGGAGTGTACATGTCCACTGGGGAGAGGGTATATTATTGTATGAAGGCATTTCTATTCGTCAGTGGGTCTCGGCTTATGAAGGCTGAACCTTGAAGGACTCCCCAAACCCATGGCGCGTGAAGTGCTCAAGTTCGTGGAGCTGCGTCCGTGTCCCAAGCCACGTTCGTACTCTAGTCGAATATGAACTTGACCAGTACCGTTACGAAGCTCGGTCCAGACGTCAGCGGCAAGAAGAGGTGTGGGTGCGTTCGGCTGTAAGTGGCGCCAGATCTGTGCATGATGAAGGTTAATAAAAATGGTGTATGCATGGATTCAACATTTAGTACCTCGATATCGGCTTCGCCCAGGCATTTGTCTTTGGCAAAGCTCTTATCATCATAGATACCCAAGCTCATCGTCCGAATGTCTGGAGTTACTTGGAAGCTGAAGGTTTCGTCCCTAGCGCGAGGAGTCAGTCACGGAGTCTGCCGAGGCTGCAATGACGCGTAATCTCACCACTCGGGAGTCAAAGTCTTTCCAGCATGTTTTGTCTTGAACTTCTCCTTTGCGACTCTAAGAACGAGGTACGGCTTGACAGAGCTTTCTCCGGCTGTAGACAAATCCTTCGCTCCAACAACGACCACTTTGACGACACCAATATTGGGTTGAGGGACAATGTCTTGGGTGGGTGGAATAGTTGTGCCAGCAGCGACGGCAGCAGCCGGACTCGCGTTGGGACCAGCGGGCATGGAGACTTGGGCCGGAGGAGGTTCGACGTCCGATTCATCACTCTCCTTGATCGACTTGGACCTCTTAAAAACGCCAGTAACATGTCGCCCGACACTTCCTACACCATGAACGACGCCCTTTCCAGCACCAAGGGGCAGGCCACCGAGCTGGGTCATAGCTCTCCCAGCGGTAGAGAATGTCGAAGTATTCTTCCTCGCCTTGGCAATAATCTCGGGAGTGAAAAGCAGTCTCAGCAAGATTTCGCCCTTCTCTCCGTGTTTGGTCGAGGTGATGGGGATGACTCGCTCCATCGACTGGAAGGGTTCAACGTCGGCAAGTTCTATCCGGCCGACCCCGAGTGATTTCGCTTGTTCGATCTGGTTCCAGTCGAATACCTCCAGGGTAAAGTCCGCCGCGACGCGTGAAGGCTTCCCGGAATATGCGTTAGATTTTTTGCCTATCATATAGAGACACTAACTTACCACTTGAACTGAGAAGGGCTCGTTCCATTCGGGGGTCAGGGTCTTTTTCTTGGTCTCGGACTTGAAAACCTTCTGTCCGTTGAGCGTGAAGACCACGAAGGGATCGGATTTGCCTAGCCAGCATCCAATAAGCTTCGAATAAGATCGAAAGAACAGGGAGACCATACCGCTTCGATCGGCACCTCGGATATCCTTTCCGCTCATCAAGTCAACGCGGAGTACGCCCATGTCTAACAAGAGGCAACGCGTTAATAATCTAGGAGAGGTGCCGGGCAAAGCTAGCTTACTGTTGATGCTTTCTCGAGGATCGAGTTTGATAGGAACAGGGACGAACTTGGACGAAATGACAACAGAGCCAACAGACGTGCCATCTTCTCGACTGAGGGTGAACTCGGCGTCGGTATCCTAACGAAATATCAAGAGCGAGTCCAAAACGGCATCTTAGACCAGATCATGTGACTCACAAGACAGCGTTCAAGGAAAGCCTTCGTATCGCACTTGAAGTCTCCAAGGATATCCTCTTTCTCGCCCTCTTCGTTCTCGTTCAGTCGTAGCCACACACGACCGAAATCCAGCTCTTTAACAAAGCCCTCGCCGATTGCGTCCCATTTGGCATGTGCAGACGACCTTGCCCTCTCCGTCGCAAAAGATGGCCAATATGAGTCGTCGAGGAGAACCTCCAATCGGGCCTTGTGGAAGATTTTTCCAGACTTGACATTGAAAATGAGAATGCCGGAGGCTGCAGGTGGG